>JANIIK010001663.1:0-36785 GCA_027704905.1 Muraenolepis orangiensis
CTCCCTGTGTCTCCAGTTCCAAGTTCCCAGGCTAGCTCCCTGTTTCTCCAGCTCCTAGCTTCCAGGCTAGCTCTCTGTCCCCAGCTCCTAGCTTCCAGGCTAGCTCCCTGTGTCTCCAGTTCCTAGCTCTCAGGCTAGCTCCTTGTGTCTCCAGTTCCTAGCTCCCAGGAAGGCTCCCTGTGTCTCCAGCTCCTAGCTTCCTGGCAAGCTCCTTGTCCCCAGCTCCTAGCTCCCAGGCTAGCTCCTTGTGTCTCTAGTTCCTAGCTCCCTGGCTAGCTCCCTGTGTCTCCAGTTCCTAGCTCGCAGGCTAGCTCCATGTCCCCAGCTCCTAGCTTCCAGGCTAGCTCCCTGTGTCTCCAGTCCCTAACTCCCAGGCTAGCTCCCTGTGTCTCCAGTTCCAAACTCCCAGGCTAGCTCCCTGTGTCTCCAGTTCCAAGCTTTCAGGCTAGCTCCCTGTGTCTCTAGTTCCTAGCTCCCAGGCTAGCTCCCTATGTCTCCAGTTCCTAGCTCCCAGGCTAGCTCCTTGTGTCTCCATTTCCTAGCTCCCAGGCTAGCTCGCTATATCTCCAGCTCCTAGCTTCCAGGCTAGCTCAGTGTCCCCAGCTTCTAGCTTCCAGAATAGTTCCTTGTGTCTCCAGTTCCTAGTTTCCAGGCTAGCTCCTTGTGTCTCCAGCTCCCAGCTTCCAGGCTAGCTCCCTGTGTCTCCAGTTCCAAACTCCCAGGCTAGCTCCCTGTGTCTCCAGTTCCAAGCTTTCAGGCTAGCTCCCTGTGTCTCTAGTTCCTAGCTCCCAGGCTAGCTCCCTATGTCTCCAGTTCCTAGCTCCCAGGCTAGCTCCTTGTGTCTCCATTTCCTAGCTCCCAGGCTAGCTCGCTATATCTCCAGCTCCTAGCTTCCAGGCTAGCTCAGTGTCCCCAGCTTCTAGCTTCCAGAATAGTTCCTTGTGTCTCCAGTTCCTAGTTTCCAGGCTAGCTCCTTGTGTCTCCAGCTCCCAGCTCCAGGTTAGCTCTCTGTGTCTCCAGTTCCAAGCTTCCAGCCTAGCTCTCTGTGTCTCCAGTTCCTAGCTCCAGGCTAACTCCCTGTGTCTCCAGTTCCTAGCTCCCAGGCTAGCTCCTGTGTCTCCAGTTCCTAGCGCCCAGGCTAGCTTCCTGTGTCTCCATTTCCTAGCTCCCAGGCTAGCTCCCTCTGTCTCCAGTTCCTAGCTCCCAGGCTAGCTCCCTGTGTCTCCAGTGCCTAGCTCCCAGGCTAGCTCCCTGTCTCCAGTTCCTAGCTTCCAAGCTAGCCCTGTGTGTCCCCAGTTACTAGCTTCCAGGCTAGCTCCGTGTCTCTCCAGTTCCTAGCTCCCAGGATGGCTCCCTGTGTCTCCAGCCCCTAGCTTCCTGGCAAGCTCCTTGTCCCCAGCTCCTAGCTCTCAGGCTAGCTCCTCGTGTCTCTAGTTCCTAGCTCCCCGGCTAGCTCCCTGTGTCTCCAGTTCCTAGCTCGCAGGCTAGCTCCCTGTGTCTCCAACTCCTGGCTTCCAGGCTTGCTCCATGTCCCCAGCTCCTAGCTTCCAGGCTAGCTCCCTGTGTCTCCAGTCCCTAACTCCCAGGCTAGCTCCCTATGTCTCCAGTTCCAAACACCCAGGCTAGCTCCCTGTGTCTCCAGTTCCAAGCTTCCAGGCTAGCTCCCTGTGTCTCCAGTTCCTAGCTCCCAGGCTAGCTCGCTATATCTCCAGCTCCTAGCTTCCAGGCTAGCTCAGTGTCCCCAGCTTCTAGCTTCCAGAATAGCTCCTTGTGTCTCCAGTTCCTAGCTCCCAGGATTGCTCCCTGTGTCTCCAGCTCCTAGCTTCCTGGCTAGCTCCTTGTCCCCAGCTCTTGCTTCCAGTTTAGCTCCCTGTGTCTCCAGTTCCAAGTTCCCAGGCTAGCTCCCTGTTTCTCCAGCTCCTAGCTTCCAGGCTAGCTCTCTGTCCCCAGCTCCTAGCTTCCAGGCTAGCTCCCTGTGTCTCCAGTTCCTAGCTCTCAGGCTAGCTCCTTGTGTCTCCAGTTCCTAGCTCCCAGGAAGGCTCCCTGTGTCTCCAGCTCCTAGCTTCCTGGCAAGCTCCTTGTCCCCAGCTCCTAGCTCCCAGGCTAGCTCCTTGTGTCTCTAGTTCCTAGCTCCCCGGCTAGCTCCCTGTGTCTCCAGTTCCTAGCTCGCAGGCTAGCTCCATGTCCCCAGCTCCTAGCTTCCAGGCTAGCTCCCTGTGTCTCCAGTCCCTAACTCCCAGGCTAGCTCCCTGTGTCTCCAGTTCCAAACTCCCAGGCTAGCTCCCTGTGTCTCCAGTTCCAAGCTTTCAGGCTAGCTCCCTGTGTCTCTAGTTCCTAGCTCCCAGGCTAGCTCCCTATGTCTCCAGTTCCTAGCTCCCAGGCTAGCTCCTTGTGTCTCCATTTCCTAGCTCCCAGGCTAGCTCGCTATATCTCCAGCTCCTAGCTTCCAGGCTAGCTCAGTGTCCCCAGCTTCTAGCTTCCAGAATAGTTCCTTGTGTCTCCAGTTCCTAGTTTCCAGGCTAGCTCCTTGTGTCTCCAGCTCCCAGCTCCCAGGTTAGCTCTCTGTGTCTCCAGTTCCAAGCTTCCAGCCTAGCTCTCTGTGTCTCCAGTTCCTAGCTCCCAGGCTAACTCCCTGTGTCTCCATTTCCTAGCTCCCAGGCTAGCCTGCTATGTCTCCAGTTCCTAGCCCCCAGGCAAGCTTTCTGTGTCTCCATTTCCTAGTTTCCAGGCTAGCTCCTTCTGTCTCCTGTTCCTAGCTCCCAGGCTAGCTCCCTGTGTCTCCGGTTCCAAGCTCCCAGGCTAGCTCCCTGTGTCTCCAGTTCCAAGCTTCCAGGCTAGCTCCCTGTGGCTCCAGTTCCTAGCTCCCAGGCTAGCTGCCTGTCTCCAGTTCCTAGCTTCCAAGCTAGCCCCGTGTGTCCCCAGATCCTAGCTTCCAGGCTAGCTCTGTGTCTCTCCAGTTCCTAGCTCCCAGGCTAGCTCCCTGTGTATCCAGTTCCTAGTTCCCAGACTAGCTCCCTGTGTCTCCAATTCCTAGCTCCCAGGCTAGCTCACTATGTCTCCAGCTCCTAGCTTCCAGGCTAGCTCAGTGTCCCCAGCTTCTAGCTTCCAGAATAGCTCCTTGTGTCTCCAGTTCCTAGCTCCCAGGATTGCTCCCTGTGTCTCCAGCTCCTAGCTTCCTGGCTAGCTCCTTGTCCCCAGCTCCTTGCTTCCAGTTTAGCTCCCTGTGTCTCCAGTTCCAAGTTCCCAGGCTAGCTCCCTGTTTCTCCAGCTCCTAGCTTCCAGGCTAGCTCTCTGTCCCCAGCTCCTAGCTTCCAGGCTAGCTCCCTGTGTCTCCAGTTCCTAGCTCTCAGGCTAGCTCCTTGTGTCTCCAGTTCCTAGCTCCCAGGAAGGCTCCCTGTGTCTCCAGCTCCTAGCTTCCTGGCAAGCTCCTTGTCCCCAGCTCCTAGCTCCCAGGCTAGCTCCTTGTGTCTCTAGTTCCTAGCTCCCCGGCTAGCTCCCTGTGTCTCCAGTTCCTAGCTCGCAGGCTAGCTCCCTGTGTCTCCAGCTCCTAGCTTCCGGGCTAGCTCCATGTCCCCAGCTCCTTCCTTCCAGGCTAGCTCCCTGTGTCTCCAGTCCCTAACTCCCAGGCTAGCTCCCTGTGTCTCCAGTTCCAAACTCCCAGGCTAACTTCCTGTGTCTCCATTTCCTAGCTCCCAGGCTAGCTCCCTCTGTCTCCAGTTCCTAGCTCCCAGGCTAGCTCCCTGTGTCTCCAGTGCCTAGCTCCCAGGCTAGCTCCCTGTCTCCAGTTCCTAGCTTCCAAGCTAGCCCTGTGTGTCCCCAGTTACTAGCTTCCAGGCTAGCTCCGTGTCTCTCCAGTTCCTAGCTCCCAGGATGGCTCCCTGTGTCTCCAGCCCCTAGCTTCCTGGCAAGCTCCTTGTCCCCAGCTTCTAGCTCCCAGGCTAGCTCCTCGTGTCTCTGGTTCCTAGCTCCCCGGCAAGCTCCCTGTGTCTCCAGTTCCTAGCTCGCAGTCTAGCTCCCTGTGTCTCCAGCTCCTAGCTTCCAGGCTAGCTCCATGTCCCCAGCTCCTAGCTTCCCGGCTAGCTCCCTGTGTCTCCAGTTCCTAGCTCGCAGGCTAGCTCCCTGTGTCTCCAACTCCTGGCTTCCAGGCTAGCTCCATGTCCCCAGCTCCTAGCTTCCAGGCTAGCTCCCTGTGTCTCCAGTCCCTAACTCCCAGGCTAGCTCCCTATGTCTCAAGTTCCAAACTCCCAGGCTAGCTCCCTGTGTCTCCAGTTCCAAGCTTCCAGGCTAGCTCCCTGTGTCTCCAGTTCCTAGCTCCCAGGCTAGCTCGCTATATCTCCAGCTCCTAGCTTCCAGGCTAGCTCAGTGTCCCCAGCTTCTAGCTTCCAGAATAGTTCCTTGTGTCTCCAGTTCCTAGTTTCCAGGCTAGCTCCTTGTGTCTCCAGCTCCCAGCTTCCAGGCTAGCTCCCTGTGTCTCCATTTCCTAGTTTCAAGGCTAGCTCCCTGTGTCTCCAGTTCCTAGCTCCCAGGCTAGCTCGCTATATCTCCAGCTCCTAGCTTCCAGGCTAGCTCAGTGTCCCCAGCTTCTAGCTTCCAGAATAGTTCCTTGTGTCTCCAGTTCCTAGTTTCCAGGCTAGCTCCTTGTGTCTCCAGTTCCAAGCTTCCAGGCTAGTTCCCTGTGTCTCCAGTTCCTAGCTCCCTGGCTAGCTCCCTATGTCTCCAGTTCCTAGCTCCCAGGCTAGCTCCTTGTGTCTCCAGTTCCTAGCTCCCAGGCTAGCTTGCTATATCTCCAGCTCCTAGCTTCCAGGCTAGCTCAGTGTCCCCAGCTTCTAGCTTCCAGAATAGTTCCTTGTGTCGCCAGTGCCTAGTTTCCAGGCTAGCTCCTTGTGTCTCCAGCTCCCAGCTTCCAGGCTAGCTCCCTGTGTCTATATTTCCTAGTTTCCAGGCTAGCTCCTTGTGTTTCCAGTTCCTAGCTCCCAGGCTAGCTCACTGTGTCTCCAGTTGCTAGCTCCCAGGCTAGCTCCCTGTGTCTCCTGTTCCTAGCTCCCAGGCTAGCTCCCTGTGTGTCCGGTTCCAAGCTCCCAGGCTAGCTCCCTGTGTCTCCAGTTCCAAGCTTCCAGGCTAGCTCCCTGTGTCTCCAGTTCCTAGCTCCCAGAATAGCTCCCTGTCTCCAGTTCCTAGCTTCCAAGCTAGCCATGTTTGTCCCCAGCTGCTAGCTTCCAGCCTAGCTCTGTGCGTCTCCAGCTCCTTGCTTCCTGGCTAGCTCCTTGTCCCCAGGTCCTAGCTTCCAGTCTAGCTCCCTGTGTCTCCAGCTCCTAGCGTCCTTGCTAGCTCCTTGTCCCCAGCTCCTAGCTTCCTGGCTAGCTCCTTGCCCCCAGCTCCTAGCTTCCAGGCTAGCTCCCTGTGTCTCCAGTTCCTAGTTCCCAGGCTAGCTCCCTGTGTCTCCTGTTCCTAGTTCCCAGCCTAGCTCTGTGCGTCTCCAGCTCCTTGCTTCCTGGCTAGCTCCTTGTCCCCAGGTCCTAGCTTCCAGTCTAGCTCCCTGTGTCTCCAGCTCCTAGCGTCCTGGCTAGCTCCTTGTCCCCAGCTCCTAGCTTCCTGGCTAGCTCCTTGCCCCCAGCTCCTAGCTTCCAGGCTAGCTCCCTGTGTCTCCAGTTCCTAGTTCCCAGGCTAGCTCCCTGTGTCTCCTGTTCCTAGCTCCCAGGCTAGCTCCCTGTCTCCAGTTCCTAGCTTCCAAGCTAGCCCCGTGTGTCCCCAGCTCCTAGCTTCCAGCCTAGCTCCGTGCGTCTCCAGCTCCTAGCTTCCTGGCTAGCTCCTTGTCCCCAGCTCCTAGCTTCCTGGCTAGCTCCTTGTCCCCAGCTCCTAGCTTCCAGGCTAGCTCCCTGTGTCTCCAGTTCCTAGTTCCCAGGCTAGCTCCTTGTGTCTCCAGTTCCTAGTTTCCAGGCTAGCTCCTTGTGTCTCCAGCTCCTAGCTTCCAGGCTAGCTCCCTGTGTCTCCAGTTCCTAGCTCCCAGGCTAGCTCCCTGTGTCTCCATTTCCTCGCTCCGAGTCTAGCTCGCTATTCACAGGCTAGCTGGCTATGTCTCCAGCTCCTAGCTTCCAGGCTAGCTCAGTGTCCCCAGCTTCTAGCTTCCAGAATAGCCCCTTGTGTCTCCAGTTCCTAGTTTCCAGGCTAGCTCCTTGTGTCTCCAGCTCCCAGCTTCCAGGCTAGCTCCCTGTGTCTCCAGTTCCTAGTTTCCAGGCTAGCTCCTTGTCCCCAGCTCCTAGCTCCCAGGCTAGCTCCTCGTGTCTCTGGTTCCTAGCTCCCAGGCTAGCTCCCTGTGTCTCCAGTTCCTAGCTCGCAGGCTAGCTCCCTGTGTCTCCAGCTCCTAGCTTCCAGGCTAGCTCCATGTCCCAGCTCCTAGCTTCCAGGCTTGCTCCCCGTGTCTCCAGTCCCTAACTCCCAGGCTAGCTCCCTGTGCCTCCAGTTCCTAGCTTCCAGGCTAGCTCCCTGTGTCTCCAGCTCCTAGCTTCCAGACTAGCTCCATGTCCCCGCTCCTAGCTTCCAGGCTTGCTCCCCGTGTCTCCAGTCCCTAACTCCCAGGCTAGCTCCCTGTGCCTCCAGTTCCTAACTCCCAGGCTAGCTCCCTGTGTCTCCGGTTCCAAGCTCCCAGTCTAGCTCCCTGTGTCTCCAGTTCCAAGCTTCCAGGCTAGCTCCCTGTGTCTCCAATTCCTAGCTCCCAGGCTAGCTCCCTGTGTCTCCAGTTCCTAGCTCCCAGGCTAGCTCCCTGTGTCCCCAGATCCTAGCTTCCAGTCTAGCTCCCTGTGTCTCCAGCTCCTAGCTTCCTGGCTAGCTCATTGTCCCCAGCTCCTAGCTTCCTGGCTAGCTCCTTGTCCCAACTCCTAGCTTCCAGGCTAGCTCCCCGTGTCTCCAGTCCCTAACTCACAGAATAGCTCACTGTGACTCCAGTTCCTAACTCCCAGGCTAGCCCCCTGTGTCTCCTGTTCCTTGCTCCCAGGCTAGCTCCCTTTGTCTCCGGTTCCAAGCTCCCAGGCTAGCTCCCTGTGTCTCCAGTTCCAAGCTTCCAGGCTAGCTCACTGTGTCTCCAGTTCCTAGGTCCCAGAATAGCTCCCTGTCTCCAGTTCCTAGCTTCCAAGCTAGCCCCGTGTGTCCCCAGCTCCTAGCTTCCAGGCTAGCTCTGTGCGTCTCCAGCTCCTAGCTTCCTGGCTAGCTCCTTGTCCCCAGATCCTAGCTTCCAGTCTAGCTCCCTGTGTCTCCAGCTCCTAGCTTCCTGGCTAGCTCCTTGTCCCCAGCTCCAAGCTTCCTGGCTAGCTCCTTGTCCCCAGCACCTAGCTTCCAGGCTAGCTCCCGTGTCTCCAGTCCCTATCTCCCAGGCTAGCTCCCTGTGCCTCCAGTTCCTAACCCCCAGGCTAGCTCCCTGTGTCTCCGGTTCCAAGCTCCCAGGCTAGCTACCTGTGTCTCCAGTTCCAAGCTTCCAGTATAGCTCCCTGTGTCTCCAGTTCCTAGATCCCAGGCTAGCTCCCTCTGTCTCCAGTTCCTTGCTCCAAGGCTAGCTCCCTGTGTCTCCAGTTCCTTGCTCCCTGGCTAGCTCGCTATGTCCCCAGCTTCTAGCTTCCAGAATAGCTCCTTGTGTCTCCAGTTCCTAGCTCCCAAGATAACTCCCTGTGTCTCCAGTTCCAAGCTCCCAGAATAGCTCCCTGTCTCCAGTTCCTAGCTTCCAAGCTAGCCATGTTTGTCCCCAGCTGCTAGCTTCCAGCCTAGCTCCGTGCGTCTCCAGCTCCTTGCTTCCTGGCTAGCTCCTTGTCCCCAGATCCTAGCTTCCAGTCTAGCTCCCTGTGTCTCCAGCTCATAGCTTCCTGGCTAGCTCCTTGTCCCCAGCTCCTAGCTTCCTGGCTAGCTCCTTGCCCCCAGCTCCTAGCTTCCAGGCTAGCTCCCTGTGTCTCCAGTTCCTAGTTCCCAGGCTAGCTCCCTGTGTCTCCTGTTCCTAGCTCCCAGGCTAGCTCCCTGTCTCCAGTTCCTAGCTTCCAAGCTAGCCCCGTGTGTCCCCAGCTCCTAGCTTCCAGCCTAGCTCCGTGCGTCTCCAGCTCCTAGCTTCCTGGCTAGCTCCTTGTCCCCAGATCCTAGCTTCCAGTCTAGCTCCCTGTGTCTCCAGCTCCTAGCTTCCTGGCTAGCTCCTTGTCCCCAGCTCCTAGCTTCCTGGCTAGCTCCTTGTCCCCAGCTCCTAGCTTCCAGGCTAGCTCCCTGTGTCTCCAGTTCCTAGTTCCCAGGCTAGCTCCTTGTGTCTACAGTTCCTAGTTTCCAGGCTAGCTCCTTGTGTCTCCAGCTCCTAGCTTCCAGGCTAGCTCCCTGTTTCTCCAGTTCCTAGCTCCCAGGCTAGCTCCCAGTGTCTCCATTTCCTCGCTCCGAGTCTAGCTCGCTATTCACAGGCTAGCTGGCTATGTCTCCAGCTCCTAGCTTCCAGGCGAGCTCAGTGTCCCCAGCTTCTAGCTTCCAGAATAGCCCCTTGTGTCTCCAGCTCCCAGCTTCCAGGCTAGCTCCCTGTGTCTCCAGTTCCTTGTTTCCAGGCTATTTCCTTGTGTCTCCAGCTCTTACCTCCCAGGCTAGCTCCCCATGTCTCTAGTTCCTAGTTCCCAGGCTATCTCCCTGTGTCTCCAGTTCCTATCTCCCAGGCTAGCTCCCTGTGTCTCCAGTTCCCAGCTCCCAGTGTCTCAAGTTCCTAGCTCCCAGGCTAGCTCCCTGTGTCTCCTGTTCCTAGCTCCCAGGCTAGCTCCCTGTGTCTCCAGTTCCGAGCTCCCAGTGTCTCCAGTTCCTAGCTCCACGTGTCTCCAGATCCTTGCTCCCAGGCTAGCTCCCTCTGTCTCCAATTCCTAGCTCCCAGGCTAGCTCGCTATGTCTCCAGCTCCTAGCTTCCAGGCAAGCTCCCTGTGTCTCCAGTTCCAAGCTCCCAGGCTAGCTCCCTGTGTCTCCGGTTCCAAGCTCCCAGGCTAGCTCCCTGTCTCCAGTTCCAAGCTTCCAGGCAAGCTCCCTGTGTCTCCAGTTCCTAGCTCCCAGGCTAGCTCCCTGTATCCAGTTCCTAACTTCCAAGCTAGCCCCGTGTGTCCCCAGCTCCTAGCTCCCAGGCTAGCTCGCTGTGTATCCAGTTCCTAGCTCCCAGGCTAGCTCCCTGTGTATCCAGTTCCTAGCTCCCAGGCTAGCTCCCTGTGTCTCCAATTCCTAGCTCCCAGGCTAGCTCACTATGTCTCCAGCTCCTAGCTTCCAGGCTAGCTCAGTGTCCCCAGCTTCTAGCTTCCAGAATAGCTCCTTGTGTCTCCAGTTCCTAGCTCCCAGGATAGCTCCCTGTGTCTCCAGCTCCTACCTTCCTGGCTAGCTCCTTGTCCCCAGCTCCTAGCTCCCAGGCTAGCTTCTAGTGTCTCTGGTTCCTAGCTCCCAGGCTAGCTCCCTGTGTCTCCAGTTCCTAGCTTCCAGGCTAGCTCCCTGTGTCTCCAGCTCCTAGCTTCCAGGCTAGCTCCCTGTGTCCCCGGCTCCTAGCTTCCAGGCTTGCTCCCCGTGTCTCCAGTCCCTAACTCCCAGGCTAGCTCCCTGTGCCTCCAGTTCCTAGCTTCCAGGCTAGCTCCCTGTGTCTCCAGCTCCTAGCTTCCAGACTAGCTCCATGTCCCCGGCTCCTAGCTTCCAGGCTTGCTCCCCGTGTCTCCAGTCCCTAACTCCCAGGCTAGCTCCCTGTGCCTCCAGTTCCTAACTCCCAGGCTAGCTCCCTGTGTCTCCGGTTCCAAGCTCCCAGTCTAGCTCCCTGTGTCTCCAGTTCCAAGCTTCCAGGCTAGCTCCCTGTGTCTCCAATTCCTAGCTCCCAGGCTAGCTCCCTGTGTCTCCAGTTCCTAGCTCCCAGGCTAGCTCCCTGTGTCCCCAGATCCTAGCTTCCAGTCTAGCTCCCTGTGTCTCCAGGTCCTAGCTTCCTGGCTAGCTCATTGTCCCCAGCTCCTAGCTTCCTGGCTAGCTCCTTGTCCCCAGCTCCTAGCTTCCAGGCTAGCTCCCCGTGTCTCCAGTCCCTAACTCACAGAATAGCTCACTGTGACTCCAGTTCCTAACTCCCAGGCTAGCTCCCTGTGTCTCCTGTTCCTTGCTCCCAGGCTAGCTCCCTTTGTCTCCGGTTCCAAGCTCCCAGGCTAGCTCCCTGTGTCTCCAGTTCCAAGCTTCCAGGCTAGCTCACTGTGTCTCCAGTTCCTAGGTCCCAGAATAGCTCCCTGTCTCCAGTTCCTAGCTTCCAAGCTAGCCCCGTGTGTCCCCAGCTCCTAGCTTCCAGGCTAGCTCTGTGCGTCTCCAGCTCCTAGCTTCCTGGCTAGCTCCTTGTCCCCAGATCCTAGCTTCCAGTCTAGCTCCCTGTGTCTCCAGCTCCTAGCTTCCTGGCTAGCTCCTTGTCCCCAGCTCCAAGCTTCCTGGCTAGCTCCTTGTCCCCAGCACCTAGCTTCCAGGCTAGCTCCCCGTGTCTCCAGTCCCTATCTCCCAGGCTAGCTCCCTGTGCCTCCAGTTCCTAACCCCCAGGCTAGCTCCCTGTGTCTCCGGTTCCAAGCTCCCAGGCTAGCTACCTGTGTCTCCAGTTCCTAGATCCCAGGCTAGCTCCCTCTGTCTCCAGTTCCTTGCTCCAAGGCTAGCTCCCTGTGTCTCCAGTTCCTTGCTCCCTGGCTAGCTCGCTATGTCCCCAGCTTCTAGCTTCCAGAATAGCTCCTTGTGTCTCCAGTTCCTAGCTCCCAAGATAACTCCCTGTGTCTCCAGTTCCAAGCTCCCAGAATAGCTCCCTGTCTCCAGTTCCTAGCTTCCAAGCTAGCCATGTTTGTCCCCAGCTGCTAGCTTCCAGCCTAGCTCCGTGCGTCTCCAGCTCCTTGCTTCCTGGCTAGCTCCTTGTCCCCAGATCCTAGCTTCCAGTCTAGCTCCCTGTGTCTCCAGCTCATAGCTTCCTGGCTAGCTCCTTGTCCCCAGCTCCTAGCTTCCTGGCTAGCTCCTTGCCCCCAGCTCCTAGCTTCCAGGCTAGCTCCCTGTGTCTCCAGTTCCTAGTTCCCAGGCTAGCTCCCTGTGTCTCCTGTTCCTAGCTCCCAGGCTAGCTCCCTGTCTCCAGTTCCTAGCTTCCAAGCTAGCCCCGTGTGTCCCCAGCTCCTAGCTTCCAGCCTAGCTCCGTGCGTCTCCAGCTCCTAGCTTCCTGGCTAGCTCCTTGTCCCCAGATCCTAGCTTCCAGTCTAGCTCCCTGTGTCTCCAGCTCCTAGCTTCCTGGCTAGCTCCTTGTCCCCAGCTCCTAGCTTCCTGGCTAGCTCCTTGTCCCCAGCTCCTAGCTTCCAGGCTAGCTCCCTGTGTCTCCAGTTCCTAGTTCCCAGGCTAGCTCCTTGTGTCTACAGTTCCTAGTTTCCAGGCTAGCTCCTTGTGTCTCCAGCTCCTAGCTTCCAGGCTAGCTCCCTGTTTCTCCAGTTCCTAGCTCCCAGGCTAGCTCCCAGTGTCTCCATTTCCTCGCTCCGAGTCTAGCTCGCTATTCACAGGCTAGCTGGCTATGTCTCCAGCTCCTAGCTTCCAGGCGAGCTCAGTGTCCCCAGCTTCTAGCTTCCAGAATAGCCCCTTGTGTCTCCAGTTCCTAGTTTCCAGGCTAGCTCCTTGTGTCTCCAGCTCCCAGCTTCCAGGCTAGCTCCCTGTTCTCCAGTTCCTTGTTTCCAGGCTATTTCCTTGTGTCTCCAGCTCTTACCTCCCAGGCTAGCTCCCCATGTCTCTAGTTCCTAGTTCCCAGGCTATCTCCCTGTGTCTCCAGTTCCTATCTCCCAGGCTAGCTCCCTGTGTCTCCAGTTCCCAGCTCCCAGTGTCTCAAGTTCCTAGCTCCCAGGCTAGCTCCCTGTGTCTCCTGTTCCTAGCTCCCAGGCTAGCTCCCTGTGTCTCCAGTTCCGAGCTCCCAGTGTCTCCAGTTCCTAGCTCCACGTGTCTCCAGATCCTTGCTCCCAGGCTAGCTCCCTGTGTCTCCTGTTCCTAGCTCCCAGGCTAGCTCCCTGCGTCTCCAGATCCTAGCTTCCAGAGCTAGCTCCTCGTGTCTCCGGTTCCTAGCTCCCAGGCTAGCTCCCTGTGTCTCCAGTTCCTAGCTCCCAGGCTAGCTTCCCGTGTCTCCAGTCCCTAACTCCCAGGCTAGCTCCCTATGTCTCCAGTTCCTAGCTCCCAGGCTAGCTCCGTGTACCCAGTTCTTAGTTTCCAGGCTAGCTCCCTGTATTTCCAGTTTACTATTTCCCAGGCTTGCTCCCTGTCTCCAGGTCCTACCTCCAAGGCTAGCTCCCTGTGTCTCCAGTTCCTAGCTCCCAGGCTAGCTCCCTGTGTCTCCAGTTTCTAGCTCCCAGGCTAGCTCCCTGTGTCTCCAATTCCTAGCTCCCAGGCTAGCTCGCTATGTCTCCAGCTCCTTGCTTCCAGGCTAGCTCAGTGTCCCCAGCTTCTAGCTTCCAGAATAGCTCCCTGTCTCCAGTTCCTAGCTTCCAAGCTAGCCATGTTTGTCCCCAGCTGCTAGCTTCCAGCCTAGCTCCGTGCGTCTCCAGCTCCTTGCTTCCAGAATAGCTCCTTGTGTATCCAGTTCCTAGCTCCCAGGATAGCTCCCTGTGTCTCCAGCTCCTAGCTTCCTGGCTAGCTCCTTGTCCCCAGCTCCTAGCTCCCAGGCTAGGTTCTAGTGTCTCTGGTTCCTGGCTCCCAGGCTAGCTCCCTGTCTCCATTTCCTAGTTTCCAGGCTATCTCCTTGTTTCTCCAGTTACTAGCTCCCAGACTAGCTCCCTGTCTCTCCAGTTGCTAGCTCCCAGGCTAGCTCCCCGTGTCTCCTGTTCCTAGCTCCCAGGCTAGCTCCCTGTGTCTCCGGTTCCAAGCTCCAAGGCTAGCTTCCTGTGTCTCCAGTTCCAAGCTTCCAGGCTATCTCCCTGTGTCTCCAGTTCCTAGCTCCCAGGCTAGCTCCCTGTCTCCAGTTCCTAGCTTCCAAGCTAGCCCCGTGTGTCCCCAGCTCCTAGCTTCCAGGCTAGCTCCGTGTGTCTCCAGTGCCTAGCTCCCAGGCTAGCTCCCTGTGTGTCCAGTTCCTAGCTCCCAGGCTAGCTTCCTCTGTCTCCAATTCCTAGCTCCCAGGCTAGCTCGCTATGTCTCCAGCTCCTAGCTTCCAGGCAAGCTCCCTGTGTCTCCAGTTCCAAGCTCCCAGGCTAGCTCCCTGTGTCTCCGGTTCCAAGCTCCCAGGCTAGCTCCCTGTCTCCAGTTCCAAGCTTCCAGGCAAGCTCCCTGTGTCTCCAGTTCCTAGCTCCCAGGCTAGCTCCCTGTATCCAGTTCCTAACTTCCAAGCCAGCCCCGTGTGTCCCCAGCTCCTAGCTCCCAGGCTAGCTCGCTATGTCTCCAGTTCCTAGCTCCCAGGCTAGCTCCCTGTGTATCCAGTTCCTAGCTCCCAGGCTAGCTCCCTGTGTCTCCAATTCCTAGCTCCCAGGCTAGCTCACTATGTCTCCAGCTCCTAGCTTCCAGAATAGCCCCTTGTGTCTCCAGTTCCTAGTTTCCAGGCTAGCTCCTTGTGTCTCCAGCTCCCAGCTTCCAGGCTAGCTCCCTGTTCTCCAGTTCCTTGTTTCCAGGCTATTTCCTTGTGTCTCCAGCTCTTACCTCCCAGGCTAGCTCCCCATGTCTCTAGTTCCTAGTTCCCAGGCTATCTCCCTGTGTCTCCAGTTCCTATCTCCCAGGCTAGCTCCCTGTGTCTCCAGTTCCCAGCTCCCAGTGTCTCAAGTTCCTAGCTCCCAGGCTAGCTCCCTGTGTCTCCTGTTCCTAGCTCCCAGGCTAGCTCCCTGTGTCTCCAGTTCCGAGCTCCCAGTGTCTCCAGTTCCTAGCTCCACGTGTCTCCAGATCCTTGCTCCCAGGCTAGCTCCCTGTGTCTCCTGTTCCTAGCTCCCAGGCTAGCTCCCTGCGTCTCCAGATCCTAGCTTCCAGAGCTAGCTCCTCGTGTCTCCGGTTCCTAGCTCCCAGGCTAGCTCCCTGTGTCTCCAGTTCCTAGCTCCCAGGCTAGCTTCCCGTGTCTCCAGTCCCTAACTCCCAGGCTAGCTCCCTATGTCTCCAGTTCCTAGCTCCCAGGCTAGCTCCGTGTACCCAGTTCTTAGTTTCCAGGCTAGCTCCCTGTATTTCCAGTTTACTATTTCCCAGGCTTGCTCCCTGTCTCCAGGTCCTACCTCCAAGGCTAGCTCCCTGTGTCTCCAGTTCCTAGCTCCCAGGCTAGCTCCCTGTGTCTCCAGTTTCTAGCTCCCAGGCTAGCTCCCTGTGTCTCCAATTCCTAGCTCCCAGGCTAGCTCGCTATGTCTCCAGCTCCTTGCTTCCAGGCTAGCTCAGTGTCCCCAGCTTCTAGCTTCCAGAATAGCTCCCTGTCTCCAGTTCCTAGCTTCCAAGCTAGCCATGTTTGTCCCCAGCTGCTAGCTTCCAGCCTAGCTCCGTGCGTCTCCAGCTCCTTGCTTCCAGAATAGCTCCTTGTGTATCCAGTTCCTAGCTCCCAGGATAGCTCCCTGTGTCTCCAGCTCCTAGCTTCCTGGCTAGCTCCTTGTCCCCAGCTCCTAGCTCCCAGGCTAGGTTCTAGTGTCTCTGGTTCCTGGCTCCCAGGCTAGCTCCCTGTCTCCATTTCCTAGTTTCCAGGCTATCTCCTTGTTTCTCCAGTTACTAGCTCCCAGACTAGCTCCCTGTCTCTCCAGTTGCTAGCTCCCAGGCTAGCTCCCCGTGTCTCCTGTTCCTAGCTCCCAGGCTAGCTCCCTGTGTCTCCGGTTCCAAGCTCCAAGGCTAGCTTCCTGTGTCTCCAGTTCCAAGCTTCCAGGCTATCTCCCTGTGTCTCCAGTTCCTAGCTCCCAGGCTAGCTCCCTGTCTCCAGTTCCTAGCTTCCAAGCTAGCCCCGTGTGTCCCCAGCTCCTAGCTTCCAAGCTAGCTCCGTGTGTCTCCAGTGCCTAGCTCCCAGGCTAGCTCCCTGTGTGTCCAGTTCCTAGCTCCCAGGCTAGCTTCCTCTGTCTCCAATTCCTAGCTCCCAGGCTAGCTCGCTATGTCTCCAGCTCCTAGCTTCCAGGCAAGCTCCCTGTGTCTCCAGTTCCAAGCTCCCAGGCTAGCTCCCTGTGTCTCCGGTTCCAAGCTCCCAGGCTAGCTCCCTGTCTCCAGTTCCAAGCTTCCAGGCAAGCTCCCTGTGTCTCCAGTTCCTAGCTCCCAGGCTAGCTCCCTGTATCCAGTTCCTAACTTCCAAGCCAGCCCCGTGTGTCCCCAGCTCCTAGCTCCCAGGCTAGCTCGCTATGTCTCCAGTTCCTAGCTCCCAGGCTAGCTCCCTGTGTATCCAGTTCCTAGCTCCCAGGCTAGCTCCCTGTGTCTCCAATTCCTAGCTCCCAGGCAAGCTCACTATGTCTCCAGCTCCTAGCTTCCAGGCTAGCTCAGTGTCCCCAGCTTCTAGCTTCCAGAATAGCTCCACGTGTCTCCAGATCCTTGCTCCCAGGCTAGCTCCCTGTGTCTCCTGTTCCTAGCTCCCAGGCTAGCTCCCTGCGTCTCCAGATCCTAGCTTCCAGAGCTAGCTCCTCGTGTCTCCGGTTCCTAGCTCCCAGGCTAGCTCCCTGTGTCTCCGGTTCCAAGCTCCCAGGCTAGCTCCCTGTGTCTCCAGTTCCAAGCTTCCAGGCTAGCTCCCTGTGTCCCCAGTTCCTAGATCCCAGGCTAGCTCCCTCTGTCTCCAGTTCCTTGCCTCAAGGCTAGCTCCCTGTGTCTCCAGTTCCTTGCTCCCTGGCTAGCTCGCTATGTCCCCAGCTTCTAGCTTCCAGAATAGCTCCTTGTGTCTCCAGTTCCTAGCTCCCAGGATAACTCCCTGTGTCTCCAGTTCCAAGCTTCCAGGCTAGCTCCCTGTGTCTCCAGTTCCTAGCTCCCAGAATAGCTCCCTGTCTCCAGTTCCTAGCTTCCAAGCTAGCCATGTTTGTCCCCAGCTGCTAGCTTCCAGCCTAGCTCCGTGCGTCTCCAGCTCCTTGCTTCCTGGCTAGCTCCTTGTCCCCAGATCCTAGCTTCCAGTCTAGCTCCCTGTGTCTCCAGCTCATAGCTTCCTGGCTAGCTCCTTGTCCCCAGCTCCTAGCTTCCTGGCTAGCTCCTTGCCCCCAGCTCCTAGCTTCCAGGCTAGCTCCCTGTGTCTCCAGTTCCAAGTTCCCAGGCTAGCTCCCTGTGTCTCCTGTTCCTAGCTCCCAGGCTAGCTCCCTGTCTCCAGTTCCTAGCTTCCAAGCTAGCCCCGTGTGTCCCCAGCACCTAGCTTCCAGCCTAGCTCCGTGCGTTTCCAGCTCCTAGCTTCCTGGCTAGCTCCTTGTCCCCAGATCCTAGCTTCCAGTCTAGCTCCCTGTGTCTCCAGCTCCTAGCTTCCTGGCTAGCTCCTTGTCCCCAGCTCCTAGCTTCCTGGCTAGCTCCTTGTCCCCAGCTCCTAGCTTCCAGGCTAGCTCCCTGTGTCTCCAGTTCCTAGTTCCCAGGCTAGCTCCTTGTGTCTACAGTTCCTAGTTTCCAGAATAGCTCCTTGTGTCTCCAGCTCCTAGCTTCCAGGCTAGCTCCCTGTTTCTCCAGTTCCTAGCTCCCAGGCTAGCTCCCAGTGTCTCCATTTCCTCGCTCCGAGTCTAGCTCGCTATTCACAGGCTAGCTGGCTATGTCTCCAGCTCCTAGCTTCCAGGCTAGCTCAGTGTCCCCAGCTTCTAGCTTCCAGAATAGCCCCTTGTGTCTCCAGTTCCTTGTTTCCAGGCTATTTCCTTGTGTCTCCAGCTCTTAGCTCCCAGGCTAGCTCCCCATGTCTCTAGTTCCTAGTTCCCAGGCTATCTCCCTGTGTCTCCAGTTCCTTTCTCCCAGGCTAGCTCCCTGTGTCTCCAGTTCCTAGCTCCCAGTGTCTCAAGTTCCTAGCTCCCAGGCTAGCTCCCTGTGTCTCCTGTTCCTAGCTCCCAGGCTAGCTCCCTGTGTCTCCAGTTCCGAGCTCCCAGTGTCTCCAGTTCCTAGCTCCACGTGTCTCCAGATCCTTGCTCCCAGGCTAGCTCCCTGTGTCTCCTGTTCCTAGCTTACAGGCTAGCTCCCTGTGTCTCCAGATCCTAGCTTCCAGAGCTAGCTCCTCGTGTCTCCGGTTCCTAGCTCCCAGGCTAGCTCCCTGTGTCTCCGGTTCCTAGCTCCCAGGCTAGCTTCCCGTGTCTCCAGTCCCTAACTCCCAGGCTATCTCCCTATGTCTCCAGTTCCTAGATCCCAGGCTAGCTCCGTGTCCCCAGTTCTTAGTTTCCAGTCTAGCTCCCTGTGTCTCCAGTTTCCTATTTCCCAGGCTTGCTCCCTGTCTCCAGTTTCTACCTCCAAGGCTAGCTCCCTGTGTCTCCAGTTCCTAGCTCCCAGGCTAGCTCCCTGTGTCTCCAGTTTCTAGCTCTCAGGCTAGCTCCCTGTGTCTCCAATTCCTAGTTCCCAGGCTAGCTCGCTATGTCTCCAGCTCCTAACTTCCAGGCTAGCTCAGTGTCCCCAGCTTCTAGCTTCCAGAATAGCTCCTTGTTTCTCCAGTTCCCAGTTTCCAGGCTAGCTCCTTGTGTCTCCAACTTCTAGCTTCCAGAATAGCTCCTTGTTTCTCCAGTTCCCAGTTTCCAGGCTAGCTCCTTGTGTCTCCAGCTCCCAGCTTCCAGACTAGCTCCCTGTGTCTCCATTTCCTAGTTTCCAGGCTAGCTCCTTGTGTCTCCAGTTACTAGCTCCCAGACTAGCTCCCTGTGTCTCCAGTTGCTAGCTCCCAGGCTAGCTCCCTGTGTCTCCTGTTCCTAGCTCCCAGGCTAGCTCCTTGTGTCTCCGGTTCCAAGCTCCAAGGCTAGCTCCCTGTGTCTCCAGTTCCAAGCTTCCAGGCTATCTCCCTGTGTCTCCAGTTCCTAGCTCCCAGGCTAGCTCCCTGTCTCCAGTTCCTAGCTTCCAAGCTATCCCCGTGTGTCCAGTTCCTAGCTCCCAGGCTAGCTCCCTCTGTCTCCAATTCCTAGCTCCCAGGCTAGCTCACTATGTCTCCAGTTCCTAGCTCCCAGGCTAGCTCCGTGTGTATCCAGTTCCTAGCTCCCAGGCTAGCTCCCTGTGTCTCCAATTCCTAGTTCCCAGGCAAGCTCACTATGTCTCCAGCTCCTAGCTTCCAGGCTAGCTCAGTGTCCCCAGCTTCTACCTTCCAGAATAGCTCCTTCTGTCTCCAGTTCCAAGTTCCCAGGCTAGCTCCCTGTGTCTCCAGCTCCTAGCTTCCAGGCTAGCTCCATGTCCCCAGCTCCTAGCTTCCAGGCTAGCTCCCTGTGTCTCCAAGTCAAGTCAAGTCAAGTCAAGTTTATTGTCACTTCACAGTTTACAGTTTAGTATAAAGCAGTGATGTGAAATTCTTGTGTGCAATACCCGACGACAGACAGCAGTTATAGAATAAGATAAAATAAAAATAGATAAAAATAGATAAAAATAGAATAAAAAATAGAATAAAAATAGAATAAGGAATATAAAATAAAAATAAAAAATGCAATTTATAAAATGCAAAAATCAGCACAGAAAAGAGCAATATATATATATAAATCAATGTAATAAAATATACATTGTTATATGTTATACGCCCTTGTTCAGCAGCCTGATGGCCTGACTGTGGAAGCTATCTCTAAGCCTATTTGTACGACACTTGATACTGCGGTATCGCCTGCCTGACGGTAATAGTGAGTAAAGTTCGTGGCTGGGGTGGGCAATGTCTTTTATAATTATTTTGGCCTTGGCCACGCACCGCTGGTTGTAAATGTCCAGGAGGGAGGGGAGCTCACCTCCAACGATATACTGGGCCGTCCGCACCACCCTTTGAAGCGCTCTGCGCTCGAGTGCCGTGCAGTTCCCGTACCAGGCGGTGATACACCCTGTCAGAACACTCTCGATGGTGCCGTTGTAGAATGTTCTCAGGATGCGGGGGCCCATGCTGAATTTCTTCAGACGCCTGAGAAAATACAGGCGTTGTTGGGACTTTTTCACCACGTGTGTGGTGTGCGTGGACCATGTGAGGTCCTCGGAGATGTGCACGCCGAGGAACTTGAAGCTGCTGACCCTCTCTACTGCAACGCCGTCGATGGAGATAGGGCTGTGCTCTCCCCTCTGCCTCCTGAAGTCCACGATCAGCTCCTTGGTCTTCTTGACGTTGAGGGCGAGGCTGTTCTCCTGGCACCACTGCTCCAGCGATCCGACCTCCTCCCTGTAGGCTGTCTCGTCGTCGCCGGCGATCAGGCCCATCACTGTCGTGTCGTCAGCGAACTTGACGATGACGTTGGAGCTGTGCATAGCCATGCAGTCATGGGTGTAGAGGGAGTAGAGGAGAGGGCTCAGCACGCATCCCTGGGGGGCTCCCGTGTTGAGGGTCAGTGGCTCTGATGTGGTGCTGCCCATCCTCACCACCTGGCGGCGGTCCGACAGGAGGTTCAGTATCCAGCTGCACATGGATGGGGGTACGCCTAGACCTCTCAGCTTGGTGTCGAGCTTGGCAGGAACTATTGTGTTGAATGCTGAGCTGTAGTCCACAAACAGCATTCGCACATAACAGTTCTTCCCCTCCAAGTGGGAAAGGGCAGTGTGGAAGGCCATGGCAATTGCGTCGTCCGTGGATCTATTTTGACGATATGCAAATTGCCATGGGTCCAGCGTGGTAGGTAACACGGAGCAAATAAAGTCCTTGACCAACCTCTCGAAGCATTTGCTAACGATCGAGGTGAGGGCCACAGGTCTGTAGTCATTCAGGCATGTTACCTTGGTTTGTTTAGGGACAGGCACGATGGTGGATATCTTGAAGACCGCGGGGACAACAGCCTGGGACAGGGAGAGGTTGAAGATGTCTGCAAAGACTCCTGCCAACTGGTCTGCGCATGCTCTGAGGACGCGGCCCGGGATGTCGTCGGGGCCTGCCGCCTTACGGATGTTCAGCCGCTTAAAGGTGCGGCGCACATCCGCCTCCGAGATGCGCAGCTGGCTGGTCTCCCCAGTCGGTGCTGGCTTCGGCGGGCTGCCGTTTACGTCGAACCGAGCAAAAAATGTATTTAGCTCTCCTGGGAGGGAGGTAGAGGAGTTCTCTACACAACTGGTTCTCCCTCTGAAGTTCGTTATATTCTGCAGCCCCTGCCACATACCCCTCGCATCGTGTTTCTTGAATTTATCTTCCACTCTGTCCTTATACTCCCGCTTGGCAGTGACGATGGTCTTACGGAGGTCGTAACGGGCTCTCGTATATTCCTCCGTATTCCCGGAACCAAAGGCGGCGTTACGCGCATGTAGGGCAGCGCGAACATCGCCGTTAATCCACGGTTTCTGGTTGGGATATATCCGAACCGACTTGGTCGGAACAACGTCATCTATGCACTTCTTGATGAACCCGGTGACCGACGACGCGTACTCGTTGATGTTATTGTCCGAGGCAACGCGGAACATGTGCCAGTCAGCGTGATCAAAACAATCCTGCAGCGTAGAATCTGATTGGTCCGACCAGCATTGGACCTCCCTCACAGCGATCGGTTGCTGCTTCAGTCTCTGCCTATAGGCGGGGAGCAGCTGGATAGAGCGGTGATCTGATTTGCCGAACGGTGGGCGGAGGAGGGCCTTGTAGCCATCACGGAAGGGAGTGTAGCAGTGGTCGAGGATCCGCTCGCCCCGTGTGTTGCTCTTTATGTGTTGGTAGAACTTCGGGAGAACCTTCTTCAGGTTCGCCTTGTTGAAGTCCCCCGCTACGATGAGAGCAGCCTCGGGGTGGGCCGACTCCTGTTCGCTGATAGCCCCGTACAGTTCCTTCAGCGCTGTGTCCGTGTTGGCTTGTGGGGGAATGTAAACAGCGGTCACGGTTACCGCTGTAAACTCCCGAGGTAGCCAGTATGGACGGCACATAAGCATCAGGTACTCCAGGTCCGGGGAACAGAAAGACTTGAGGGGATGTACATGACTTTGGTTGCACCAAGATCTGTTTATCATGAGACATACCCCCCCTCCGCGATCTTTACCGGAGAGAGCCTTTGTTCTGTCCGCCCGGTGTACGGAAAATCCCGTCGGCTCGATAGCTGCGTCGGTAACCCCCTCCGACATCCATGTCTCCGTAAGGCAGATAATGCAATTGTCCCTAGTTTCCCGGTGGAATTGAATACGAGCCTGTAGTTCGCTTAACTTATTGTCCAGAGACTGTACATTAGCCAGTAGAATGGTGGGTAGTGGGGGGCGATCGGATCGACATCTCAGCCTGACTAGCACGCCGGCTCGCTTCCCTCGCTTCCTCCGGCGACGCTTGCGCGTAATCGTGCCCAAAATGGACGGAGATAATCCAGCTGTGACTTCGGGCGGGACGTCCGAGTCGAAAGAGTGAAAAAACTCCGGTAGGCGGCGAGTGACTGTCGATCTGATCTCCCAAAGTGTGCAAAAGTTATAAGTGAACTTGCTGCTAACATCCTGAACTAAAAAAGTTGCAATAAAAAGAATAAATAACAAAAAACTGCGTCGTCGTGCGGGAGCTCGCGACACGGCAGCCATCTCGTACGGCGCCATACTCCTTCCCTCCTTCCCTCCTTCAGTTCCTAGCTCTCAGGCTAGCTCCTTGTGTCTCCAGTTCCTAGCTCCCAGGAAGGCTCCCTGTGTCTCCAGCTCCTAGTTTCCTGGCAAGCTCCTTGTCCCCAGCTCCTAGCTCCCAGGCTAGCTCCTCGTGTCTCTAGTTCCTAGCTCCCCGGCTAGCTCCCTGTGTCTCCAGTTCCTAGCTCGCAGGCTAGCTCCCTGTGTCTCCAGCTCCTAGCTTCCAGGCTAGCTCAGTGTCCCCAGCTTCTAGCTTCCAGAATAGCTCCTTGTTTCTCCAGTTCACAGTTTCCAGGCTAGCTCCTTGTGTCTCCAGCTCCCAGCTTCCAGACTAGCTCCCTGTGTCTCCATTTCCTAGTTTCCAGGCTAGCTCCTTGTGTCTCCAGTTACTAGCTCCCAGACTAGCTCCCTGTGTCTCCAGTTGCTAGCTCCCAGGCTAGCTCCCTCTGTCTCCTGTTCCTAGCTCCCAGGCTAGCTCCCTGTGTCTCCGGTTCCAAGCTCCCAGGCTAGCTCCCTGTGTCTCCAGTTCCAAGCTTCCAGGCAAGCTCCCTGTGTCTCCAATTCCTAGCTCCCAGGCTAGCTCCCTGTCTCCAGTTCCTAACTTCCAAGCTAGCCCCGTGTTTCCCTAGCTCCTAGCTCCCAGGCTAGCTCGCTATGTCTCCAGTTCCTAGCTCCCAGGCTAGCGCCCTGTGTATCCAGTTCCTAGCTCCCAGGCTAGCTCCCTGTGTCTCCAGTTCCTAGCTCCCAGGCTAGCTCACTATGTCTCCAGCTCCTAGCTTCCTGGCTAGCTCATGTCCCCAGCTCCTAGCTCCCAGGCTAGGTTCTAGTGTCTCTGGTTCCTACCTCCCAGGCTAGCTCCCTGTGTCTCCATTTCCTAGTTTCCAGGCTAGCTCCTTGTGTCTCCAGTTACTAGCTCCCAGACTAGCTCCCTGTGTCTCCAGTTGCTAGCTCCCAGGCTAGCTCCCTGTGTCTCCTGTTCCTAGCTCCCGGGCTAGCTCCCTGTGTTTCCGGTTCCAAGCTCCAAGGCTAGCTCCCTGTGTCTCCAGTTCCTAGCTTCCAAGCTAGCCCCGTATGTCCCCAGCTCCTAGCTTCCAGGCTAGCTCCGTGTGTCTCCAGTTCCTAGCTCCCAGGCTAGCTCCCTGTGTCCAGTTCCTAGTTCCCAGGCTAGCTCCCTCTGTCTCCAATTCCTAGCTCCCAGGCTAGCTCGCTATGTCTCCAGCTCCTAGCTTCCAGGCAAGCTCCCTGTGTCTCCAGTTCCAAGCTCCCAGGCTAGCTCCCTGTGTCTCCGGTTCCAAGCTCCCAGGCTAGCTCCCTGTCTCCAGTTCCAAGCTTCGAGGCAAGCTCCCTGTGTCTCCAGTTCCAAGCTCCCAGGCTAGCTCCCTGTATCCAGTTCCTAACTTCCAAGCTAGCCCCGTGTGTCCCCAGCTCCTAGCTCCCAGGCTAGCTCGCTATGTCTCCAGTTCCTAGCTCCCAGGCTAGCTCCCTGTGTATCCAGTTCCTAGCTCCCAGGCTAGCTCCCTGTGTCTCCAATTCCTAGCTCCCAGGCTAGCTCACTATGTCTCCAGCTCCTAGCTTCCAGGCTAGCTCAGTGTCCCCAGCTTCTAGCTTCTAGAATAGCTCCTTGTGTCTCCATTTCCTAGCTCCCAGGATAGCTCCCTGTGTCTCCAGCTCCTACCTTCCTGGCTAGCTCCTTGTCCCCAGCTCCTAGCTCCCAGGCTAGCTTCTAGTGTCTCTGGTTCCTAGCTCCCAGGCTAGCTCCCTGTGTCTCCAGTTCCTAGCTTCCAGGCTAGCTCCCTGTGTCTCCAGCTCCTAGCTTCCAGGCTAGCTCCATGTCACCGGCTCCTAGCTTCCAGGCTTGCTCCCTGTGTCTCCAGTCCCTAACTCCCAGGCTAGCTCCCTGTGCCTCCAGTTCCTAACTCCCAGGCTAGCTCCCTGTGTCTCCGGTTCCAAGCTCCCAGTCTAGCTCCCTGTGTCTCCAGTTCCAAGCTTCCAGGCTAGCTCCCTGTGTCTCCAATTCCTAGCTCCCAGGCTAGCTCCCTGTGTCTCCAGTTCCTAGCTCCCAGGCTAGCTCCCTGTGTCCCCAGATCCTAGCTTCCAGTCTAGCTCCCTGTGACTCCAGCTCCTAGCTTCCTGGCTAGCTCATTGTCGCCAGCTCCTAGCTTCCTGGCTAGCTCCTTGTCCCCAGCTCCTAGCTTCCAGGCTAGCTCCCCGTGTCTCCAGTCCCTAACTCACAGAATAGCTCACTGTGACTCCAGTTCCTAACTCCCAGGCTAGCTCCCTGTGTCTCCTGTTCCTTGCTCCCAGGCTAGCTCCCTGTGTCTCCGGTTCCAAGCTTCCAGGCTAGCTCCCTGTGTCTCCAATTCCTAGCTCCCAGGCTAGCTCCCTGTGTCTCCAGTTCCTAGCTCCCAGGCTAGCTCCCTGTGTCCAGTTCCTAGCTCCCAGGCTAGCTCCCTCTGTCTCCAATTCCTAGCTCCCAGGCTAGCTCGCTATGTCTCCAGCTCCTAGCTTCCAGGCAAGCTCCCTGTGTCTCCAGTTCCAAGCTCCCAGGCTAGCTCCCTGTGTCTCCGGTTCCAAGCTCCCAGGCTAGCTCCCTGTCTCCAGTTCCAAGCTTCGAGGCAAGCTCCCTGTGTCTCCAGTTCCTAGCTCCCAGGCTAGCTCCCTGTATCCAGTTCCTAACTTCCAAGCTAGCCCCGTGTGTCCCCAGCTCCTAGCTCCCAGGCTAGCTCACTATGTCTCCAGTTCCTAGCTCCCAGGCTAGCTCCCTGTGTATCCAGTTCCTAGCTCCCAGGCTAGCTCCCTGTGTCTCCAATTCCTAGCTCCCAGGCTAGCTCACTATGTCTCCAGCTCCTAGCTTCCAGGCTAGCTCAGTGTCCCCAGCTTCTAGCTTCCAGAATAGCTCCTTGTGTCTCCAGTTCCTAGCTCCCAGGATAGCTCCCTGTGTCTCCAGCTCCTACCTTCCTGGCTAGCTCCTTGTCCCCAGCTCCTAGCTCCCAGGCTAGCTTCTAGTGTCTCTGGTTCCTAGCTCCCAGGCTAGCTCCCTGTGTCTCCAGTTCCAAGCTTCCAGGCTAGCTCCCTGTGTCTCCAATTCCTAGCTCCCAGTCTAGCTCCCTGTGTCTCCAGTTCCAAGCTTCCAGGCTAGCTCCCTGTGTCTCCAATTCCTAGCTCCCAGGCTAGCTCCCTGTGTCTCCAGTTCCTAGCTCCCAGGCTAGCTCCCTGTGTCTCCAGCTCCTAGCTTCCAGGCTAGCTCCATGTCCCCGGCTCCTAGCTTCCAGGCTTGCTCCCCGTGTCTCCAGTCCCTAACTCCCAGGCTAGCTCCCTGTGCCTCCAGTTCCTAACTCCCAGGCTAGCTCCCTGTGTCTCCGGTTCCAAGCTCCCAGTCTAGCTCCCTGTGTCTCCAGTTCCAAGCTTCCAGGCTAGCTCCCTGTGTCTCCAATTCCTAGCTCCCAGTCTAGCTCCCTGTGTCTCCAGTTCCAAGCTTCCAGGCTAGCTCCCTGTGTCTCCAATTCCTAGCTCCCAGGCTAGCTCCCTGTGTCTCCAGTTCCTAGCTCCCAGGCTAGCTCCCTGTGTCCCCAGATCCTAGCTTCCAGGCTAGCTCCCTGTGTCTCCAGTTCCTAGCTCCCAGGCTAGCTCCCTGTCTCCAGTTCCTAGCTTCCAAGCTAGCTCTGTGTGTCCCCAGTTCCTAGCTCCAAGGCTAGCTCCCTGTGTCTCCAGTTCCTAGCTCCCAGGCTAGCTCCCTGTGTCTCCATTTCCTAGCTCCCAGGCTAGCTCCCTGTCTCCAGTTCCTAGCTTCCAAGCTAGCTCTGTGTGTCCCCAGCTCCTCGCCTCCAGGCTAGCTCCGTGTGTTTCCAGTTCCTAGCTCCCAGGCTAGCTCCCTGTGTATCCATTTCCTAGCTCCCAGGCTAGCTCCCTGTGTCTCCAATTCCTAGCTCCCAGGCTAGCTCACTATGTCTCCAGCTACTAGCTTCCAGGCTAGCTCAGTGTCCCCAGCTTCTAGCTTCCAGGCTAGCTCAGTGTTCCCAGCTTCTAGCTCCCAGGCTAGCTCCCTGTGTCTCCGGTTCCAAGCTCCCAGGCTAGCTCCCTTTGTCTCCAGTTCCAAGCTTCCAGGCTAGCTCCCTGTGTCTCCAGTTCCTAGCTCCCAGGCTAGCTCCCTGTCTCCAGTTCCTAGCTTCCAAGCTAGCTCTGTGTGTCCCCAGCTCCTCGCTTCCAGGCTAGCTCCGTGTGTTTCCAGTTCCAAGCTCCCAGGCTAGCTCCCTGTGTATCCAGTTCCTAGCTCCCAGGCTAGCTCCCTGTGTCTCCAATTCCTAGCTTCCAGGCTAGCTCACTATGTCTCCAGCTCCTAGCTTCCAGGCTAGCTCAGTGTCCCCAGCTTCTAGCTTCCAGAATATCTCCTTGTGTCTCCAGTTCCTAGCTCCCAGGCTAGCTCCCTGTGTCTCCAGTTCCTAGCTCCCAGGCTAGCTCCCTGTGCCTAGGAGCTAGGAACTGGAAACACAAGGAGCTAGCCTGGAAACTAGGAAATGGAGACACAGGGAGCTAGCCTGGAAGCTGGGAGCTGGAGACACAAGGAGCTAGCCTGGAAACTAGGAACTGGAGACAAAAGGAGCTATTCTGGAAGCTAAAAGCTGGGGACACAGAGCAAGCCTGGAAGCTGAGAGCTGGAGATATAGCGAGCTAGCCTGGGAGCTTGGAACTGGAGACACAAGGAGCTCGCCTGGGAGCTAGGAAATGGAGACATAGGGAGCTAGCCTGGGAGCTAGGAACTGGAGACACAGGGAGCTAGCCTGGAAGCTTGGGACTGGAGACACAGGGAGCTAGCCTGGGAGCTTTGAACCGGAGAAACAGGGAGCTAGCCTGGGAGTTTGGAACTGGAGACACAGGGAGCTAGCCTGGGAGTTAGGGACTGGAGACACGGGGATCTAGCCTGGAAGCTAGGAGCTGGGGACATGGAGCAAGCCTGGAAGCTAGGAGCTGGAGACACAGGGAGCTAGCCTGTGAGCTAGGAACTGGAGACACAGGGAGCTAGCCTGGGAGCTAGGAACCAGAGACACGAGGAGCTAGCCTGGGAGCTAGGCGCTGGAGACATAGTGAGCTAGCCTGGGAGCTAGGAATTGGAGACACAGGGAGCTAGCCAGGGAACTAGGAACTGGATACACAGGGAGCTAGCCTGGGAGCTAGGAACTGGAAACACAAGGAGCTAGCCTGGAAGCGAGGAGCTGGGGACACACAGAGCTAGCTTGGAAACTAGGAACTGGAGACAGGGAGCTAGCCTGAGAGCTAGGAACTGGAGACACAGGGAGCTAGCCTGGAAGCTTGGAACTGGAGACAAAGGGAGCTAGCCTGGGAGCTTGGAACCGGAGACACAGGGAGCTAGCCTGGGAGCTAGGAACAGGAGACACAGGGAGCTAGCCTGGGAGTTAGGGACTGGAGACACGGGGAGCTAGCCTGGAAGCTAGGAGCTGGGGACATGGAGCAAGTCTGGAAGCTAGGAGCTGGAGACACAGGGAACTAGCCTGTGAGCTAGGAACTGGAGACACAGGGAGCTAGCCTGGGAGCTAGGAACCATAGACACGAGGAGCTAGCCTGGGAGCTAGAAGCTGGGGTCAAGGAGCAAGCCAGGAAGCTAGGAGCTGGAGACAAAGGGAGCAATCCTGGGAGCTAGGAACTGGAGACACAGGGAGCTATTCTGGAAGCTCGGAGCTGGGGACATGGAGCTAGCCTGGAAGCTAGGAGCTGGAGACACAGGGAGCTAGCCTGGGAACTTGGAACAGGAGACACAGGGAGCTAAACTGGAAGCTAGGAGCTGGGGACAAGGAGCTAGCCAGGAAGCTAGGAGCTGGAGACACAGGGAGCTATCCTGGGAGCTAGGAACTGGAGACATAGTGAGCTAGCCTGGGATCTAGGAATTGGAGACACAGGGAGCTAGCCAGGGAACTAGGAACTGGATACACAGGGAGCTAGCCTGTGAGCTAGGAACTGGAAACACAAGGAGCTAGCCTGGAAGCGAGGAGCTGGGGACACACAGAGCTAGCTTGGAAGCTAGGAACTGGAGACAGGGAGCTAGCCTGAGAGCTAGGAACTGGAGACAAAGGGAGCTAGCCTGGAATCTTGGAACTGGAGACAAAGGGAGCTAGCCTGGGAGCTTGAAACCAGAGACACAGGGAGCTAGCCTGGGAGCTTGGAACAGGAGACACAGGGAGCTAGCCTGGGAGTTAGGGACTGGAGACACGGGGAGCTAGCCTGGAAGCTAGGAGCTGGGGACATGGAGCAAGTCTGGAAGCTAGGAGCTGGAGACACAGGGAGCTAGCCTGGGAACTTGGAACAGGAGACACAGGGAGCTAAACTGGAAGCTAGGAGCTGGGGACAAGGAGCTAGCCAGGAAGCTAGGAGCTGGAGACACAGGGAGCTATCCTGGGAGCTAGGAACTGGAGACATAGTGAGCTAGCCTGGGATCTAGGAATTGGAGACACAGGGAGCTAGCCAGGGAAGCTAGGAACTGGATACACAGGGAGCTAGCCTGGGAGCTAGGAACTGGAGACACAAGGAGCTAGCCTGGAAGCTAGGAACTGGAGACACAGGGAGCTAGCCTGGAAGCTAGGAGCTGGAGACAAGGGAGCTAGCCTGGGAGCTAGGAACTGGAGACACAGGGAGCTAGCCTGGGAGCTAGGAACTGGAGACACACGGAGCTAGCCTGGAGCTAGGAGCTGGGGACACGGAGCTAGCCTGGAAGCTAGGAGCTGGAGACACAGGGAGCTAGCCTGGAAGCTAGGAACTGGAGACACAGGGAGCTAGCCTGGGAGCTAGGAACCGGAGACACAGGGAGCTAGCCTGGGAGCTAGGAACTGGAGACACAGGAGCTAGCCTGGAAGCTAGGAGCTGGGGACACAGGAGCTAGCCTGGAAGCTAGGAGCTGGAGACACAGGGAGCTAGCCTGGGAAGCTAGGAACTGGAGACACAGGGAGCTAGCCTGGAAGCTTGGAACTGGAGACAAGGGAGCTAGCCTGGGAGCTAGGAAGCTGGAGACACAGGGAGCTAGCCTGGGAGCTAGAAGCTGGAGACACAGGAGCTAGCCTGGAAGCTAGAAGCTGGGGACACTGAGCTAGCCTGGAAGCTAGGAGCTGGAGACATAGTGAGCTAGCCTGGGAGCTAGGAATTGGAGACACAGGGAGCTAGCCTGGGAGCTAGGAACTGGATACACAGGGAGCTAGCCTGGGAGCTAGGAACTGGAAACACACGGAGCTAGCCTGGAGGCGAGGAGCTGGGGACACACAGAGCTAGCTTGGAAGCTAGGAACTGGAGACAGGGAGCTAGCCTGGGAGCTAGGAACTGGAGACACAGGGAGCTAGCCTGGGAGCTAGGAACTGGAGACACAGGGAGCTAGCCTGGGAGCTAGGAACTGGGGACACACAGAGCTAGCTTGGAAGCTAGGAACTGGAGACAGGGAGCTAGCCTGGGAGCTAGGAACTGGAGACACAGGGAGCTAGCCTGGAAGCTTGGAACTGGAGACAAGGGAGCTACCTGGGAGCTAGGAACCGGAGACACAGGGAGCTAGCCTGGGAGCTAGAAGCTGGGAACACTGAGCTAGCCTGGAAGCTAGGAGCTGGACACTAGCGAGCTAGCCTGGGAGCTAGGAAATGGAGACACAGGGAGCTAGCCTGGGAGCTAGGAACTGGAGACACAGGGAGCTAGCCTGGGAGCTAGGAACTGGAGACACAGGAGCTAGCCTGGAAGCTAGGAACTGGAGACACAGAGAGCTAGCCTGGGAGCTAGGAACTGGAGACACAGGGAGCTAGCCTGGGAGCTAGGAAATGGAGACACAGGGAGCTAGCCTGGGAGCTAGGAACTGGAGACACAGAGAGCTTGCCTGGAAGCTTGGAACTGGAGACACAGAGAGCTAGCCTGGGAGCTTGGAACCGGAGACACAGGGAGCTAGCCTGGGAGCTAGGAACTGGATACACAGGGAGCTAGCCTGGGAGCTAGGAACTGGAGACACAGAGAGCTTGCCTGGAAGCTTGGAACTGGAGACACAGAGAGCTAGCCTGGGAAGCTTGGAACCGGAGACACAGGGAGCTAGCCTGGGAGCTAGGAACTGGATACACAGGGAGCTAGCCTGGGAGCTAGGAACTGGAAACACACGGAGCTAGCCTGGAAGCGAGGAGCTGGGGACACACAGAGCTAGCTTGGAAGCTAGGAACTGGAGACAGGGAGCTAGCCTGGGAGCTAGGAACTGGGGACACTGAGCTAGCCTGGAAGCTAGTAGCTGGAGACATAGTGAGCTAGCCTGGGAGCTAGGAATTGGAGACACAGGGAGCTAGCCTGGGAGCTAGGAACTGGATACACAGGGAGCTAGCCTGGGAGCTAGGAACTGGAAACACACGGAGCTAGCCTGGAGGCGAGGAGCTGGGGACACACAGAGCTAGCTTGGAAGCTAGGAACTGGAGACAGGGAGCTAGCCTGGGAGCTAGGAAATGGAGACACAGGGAGCTAGCCTGGGAGCTAGGAACTGGAGACACAGGGAGCTAGCCTGGGAGCTAGGAACTGGGACACACGGAGCTAGCCTGGAAGCTAGGAACTGGGAACACGGAGCTAGCCTGGAAGCTAGGAACTGGAGCACAGGGAGCTAGCCTGGGAGCTAGGAAATGGAGACACAGGGAGCTAGCCTGGGAGCTAGGAACTGGAGACACAGGGAGCTAGCCTGGGAGCTAGGAACTGGAGACACAGGGAGCTAGCCTGGGAGCTAGGAACTGGAGACACAGGAGCTAGCCTGGGAGCTAGGAACTGGAGACACAGCGAGCTAGCCTGGGAGCTAGGAAATGGAGACACAGGGAGCTAGCCTGGGAGCTAGGAACTGGAGACACAGAGAGCTTGCCTGGAAGCTTGGAACTGGAGACACAGAGAGCTAGCCTGGGAGCTTGGAACCGGAGACACAGGGAGCTAGCCTGGGAGCTAGGAACAGGAGACACAGGGAGCTAGCCTGGGAGCTAGGAACAGGAGAAGCAAGTTCCTAGCTCCCAGGCTCCCTGTGTCTCTTGTTCCTAGCTCCCAGGCTAGCTCCCTGTGTCTCCAGTTCCGAGCTCCCATTGTCTCCAGTTCCTAGCTCCCAGTGTCTCCAGTTCCTAGCTTCCAAACTAGCCCTGTGTGTCCCCAGCTCCTAGCTTCCAGCCTAGCTCTGTGCGTCTCCAGCTCCTAGCTTCCTGGCTAGCTCCTTGTCCCCAGATCCTAGCTTCCAGTCTAGCTCCCTGTGTCTCCAGCTCCTAGCTTCCAGGCTAGCTCCCTGTTTCTCCAGTTCCTAGCTCCCAGGCTAGCTCCTTGTGTCTCCAGTTCCTAGCTCCCAGGCTAGCTCCCTGTGTCTCCAGCTCCTAGCTTCCAGAGCTAGCTCCTCGTGTCTCTGGTTCTTAGCTCCCAGGCTAGCTCCCTGTGTCTCCAGTTCCTACCTCCCAGGCTAGCTCCCTGTGTCTCCAGCTCCTAGCTTCCTGGCTAGCTCCTTGTCCCCGGCTCTTATCTTCCAGTCTAGTTCCCTGTGTCTCCATTTCCTAGCTCCCAGGCTAGCTCCCTGTGTCTCCAGCTCCTAGCTTCCTGGCTAGCTCCTTGTCCCCACCTCCTAGCTTCCAGGATAGCTCCCTGTGCCTCCAGTTCAACGTTCCCAGGCTAGCTCCTTGTGTCTCCAGCTCCTAGCTTCCAGAGCTAGCTCCTCGTGTCTCTGGTTCTTAGCTCCCAGGCTAGCTCCCTGTGTCTCCAGTTCCTACCTCCCAGGCTAGCTCCCTGTGTCTCCAGCTCCTAGCTTCCTGGCTAGCTCCTTGTCCCCGGCTCTTATCTTCCAGTCTAGCTCCCTGTGTCTCCATTTCCTAGCTCCCAGGCTAGCTCCCTGTGTCTCCAGCTCCTAGCTTCCTGGCTAGCTCCTTGTCCCTAGCTCCTAGCTTCCAGGCTAGCTCCCTGTGCCTCCAGTTCCACGTTCCCAGGCTAGCTCGTTGTGTCTCCAGTTCCTAGTTCCCAGGCTAGCTCCTTGTGTCTCCAGCTCCTAGCTTCCAGGCTAGCTCCCTGTGTCTCCAGTTCCTAGCTCCCAGGCTAGCTCCCTGTGTCTCCATTTTCTCGCTCCCAGTCTAGCTCTCTATTCCCAGGCTAGCTCGCCATGTCTCCAGCTCCTAGCTTCCAGGCTAGCTCAGTGTCCCCAGTTTCTAGCTTCCAGAATAGCTCCTCGTGTCTCCAGTTCCTAGTTTCCAGGCTAGCTACTTGTGTCTCCAGCTCCCAGCTTCCAGGCTAGCTCCCTGTGTCTCCAGTTCCTAGTTTCCAGGCTGGCTCCTTGTGTCTCCAGCTCCTAGCTCTCAGGCTAGCTCCCCATGTCTCTAGTTCCTAGCTCCCAGGCTAGCTCCCCACGTCTCCAGTTCCTAGCTCCAAGGCTAGCTCCCTGTGTCTCCAGTTCCTAGCTCCCAGGCTAGCACCCTGTGTCTCCAGTCCCTAGCGTCCAGGCTAGCTCCCTGTGTCTCCATTTCCTAGCTCCCAGGCTAGCTCCCTGTGTCTCCAGTTCCTAGCTCCCAGTGTCTCCAATTTCTAGCTCCCAGGCTAGCTCCCTGTGTCTCCAGTTGCTAGCTCCCAGGCTAGCTCCCTGTGTCTCCTGTTCCTAGCTCCCAGGCTAGCTCCCTGTATCTCCAGTTCCTAGCTCCCAGGCTATCTCCCTGTGTCTCCAGTTCCTAGCTCCCAGGCTAGCTCCCTGTGTCTCCTGTTCCTAGCTCCCAGGCTAGCTCCCTGTGTCTCCGGTTCCAAGCTCCCAAGCTAGCTCCTTGTGTCTCCAGTTCCAAGCTTCCAGGCTAGCTCCCTGTGTCTCCAGTTCCTAGCTCCCAGGCTAGCTACCTGTGTCTCCAGTTCCTAGCTCCAAGGCTAATTCCCTGTGTCTCCATTACCTAGCTCCCAGGCTAACTCGCTATGTCTCCAGCTCCTAGCTTCCAGGCTAGCTCATTGTCCCCAGCTTCTAGCTTCTAGGCTAGCTCCCTGTTTCTCCATTTCCTAGTTTCCAGGCTAGCTCCTTGTGTCTCCAGTTCCTAGTTTCCAGGCTAGCTCCTTGTGTCTCCAGCTCCCAGCTTCTAGGCTAGCTCCCTGTTCTCCATTTCCTAGTTTCCAGGCTAGCTCCTTGTGTCTCCAGTTCCTAGCTCCCAGGCTATTTCCCTGTGTATCCAGTTCCAAGCTCCCAGACTAGCTCCTTGTGTCTCCAATTCCTAGCTCCCAGGCTAGCTCGCTATGTCTCCAGCTCCTAGCTTCCAGGCTAGCTCAGTGTCCCCAGCTTCTAGCTTCCAGAATAGATCCTTGTGTCTCCAGTTCCCAGTTTCCAGGCTAGCTCCTTGTGTCTCCAGCTCCCAGGCTAGCTCCCTGTGTCTTCATTTCCTAGTTTCCAGGCTAGCTCCTTGTGTCTCCAGTTACTAGCTCCCAGACTAGCTCCCTGTGTCTCCAGTTTCTAGCTCCCAGGCTAGCTCCCGTATCTCCTGTTCCTAGCTCCCAGGCTAGCTCCCTGTGTCTCCGGTTCCAAGCTCCCAGGCTAGCTCCCTGTGTCTCCAGTTCCAAGCTTCCAGGCTAGCTCCCTGTGTCTCCAGTTCCAAGCTTCCAGGCTAGCTCCCTGTGTCTCCAGTTCCTAGCTCCCAGGCTAGCTCCCTGTCTCCAGTTCCTAGCTTCCAAGCTAGCCGCGTATGTCCCCAGCTCCTAGCTCCCACGCTAGCTCGCTATGTCTCCAGTTCCTAGCTCCCAGGCTAGCTCCCTGTGTATCCAGTTCCTAGCTCCCAGGCTAGCTCCCTGTGTCTCCAATTCCTAGCTCCCAGGCTAGCTCACTATGTCTCCAGCTCCTAGCTTCCAGGCTAGCTCAGTGTCCCCAGCTTCTAGCTTCCAGAATAGCTCCTTGTGTCTCCAGTTCCTAGCTCCCAGGATAGCTCCCTGTGTCTCCAGCTCCTAGCTTCCTGGCTAGCTCCATGTCCCCAGCTACTAGCTTCCAAGCTAGCTCCCTGTGTCTCCAGTTCCTAGCTCTCAGGCTAGCTCCTTGTGTCTCCAGTTCCTAGCTCCCAGGATAGCTCCCCGTGTCTCCAGCTCCTAGCTTCCTGGCTAGCTCCTTGTAATAATAATAATAATAATAAATTATATTTATACTGCACTTTTAATTTGCATGGGCAAAACTCAAAGTGCTACAGAGTAAAAATGGTTTAAATAAAACAACAGAATAAAAGCAGCGACGTTTACGCCGGCATGGCAACCAGTGCGGTTTTTTTAAAAATCTAGTGAAAAGCTATTCTAAAAAGGTGTGTTTTTAGGCCTTTTTTAAAAACATCCACAGTCTGTGGTGTCCTCAGCTGGTTTGGGAGGGCATTCCACAGTCTCGGAGCAGCGGAGCAGAAGGCTCGGTCTCCCATGGTTTTCAGTTTGGTCCTGGGGGGAAGGAGGAGGTTTGCCTTTTCAGAGCGTAGGCTGCTCGTGGAGTTTTGTGGGGTGAGAAGTTCTTTGATATATGAGGGAGCATTTCCATGAATGCACTGATAGGTGAAGAGGGTGATTTTGTAGTCAATCCTGAGTGAGACCGGGAGCCAGTGCAATGATTTGAGTATGGGCGTGATGTGCTCATACTTCCGCACTCTCATCAGGATCCTAGCAGCGCTGTTCTGGATGTACTGCAGCTTCTGGATGTTCTTGGCAGGAATCCCAATGAGAAGTGCGTTACAGAAGTCTAGCCTGGAGGAGACAAAGGCGTGGACAAGCTTTTCAGCATCTGATAGACTGAGTGTGGGACGGAGTTTAGCAATATTTCTGAGGTGGTAGAAGGAGGTCTTCCATATTTGTTTGATGTGGGCCTCAAAGGTCAGATGAGGCTCCATTTTAACACCCAGATTGGTGACAGTTGATGAGAGTGAAATGTTCTGACCGGAGAAGGTGATGCTGGTGATGAAAGGACCTGATGTGAAGTGCCAACTAGAATGACTTCAGTCTTGGAGCTGTTTAATTGAAGGAAGTTTTGCTTCATCCACACCTTTATCTCCTCCAGGCATGTGGTTATGTTGGATGATGGCAGAGGTGCGGAAGGGGTTGGGTTTGTTCTGATGTAGAGCTGCGTGTCATCAGCATAGCAATGGAAAGATATTCCATGCCGGCTGATGACACGACCAAGGGGGAACATGTATATGGTGAAAAGGGTGGGGCCGAGGACTGATCCTTGAGGGACACCACAGTTCACAGAGTGTGTTTGTTATTTTGCCGCTCCCAAGGTGACGTGCTCAGTCCTCCCGGTGAGATATGAGGTGAACCAGTTTAGGGCAGAGTCAGAGAGTCCAATTGTCGAGCGAAGACGATGGAGTAGAATGTCGTGGTCGACCGTGTCAAATGCTGCAGTTAGATCCAGGAGGATGAGGAGGGATGGAGATCCGGTGTCAGCTGTCATCAGCAGGTCATTGGTCACCCTGACTAAGGCAGTTTCTGTACTGTGGCCCTGGCGGAAACCAGACTGGAACTTTTCAAAGAGGTTGTTGTGTTTGAGATGTTCGAGAATCTGAATGGCAATTACCTTCTCCAGCACCTTTGATGGAAATGGCAGGTTGTAGATGGGTCTATAATTAGCCAGGACTTCAGGGTCTAAGGTGGGTTTTGATTATAGCAGCTTTTAATGGGGAAGGAACATGACCAGAGTGGATGGAGTGGTTTGTCACTGAAGTGATCAGGGGACTTATGGCACCAATGTTCGATTTGACCAGGGCTGTGGGAAAGGGGTCCAGGGCACAGGTGGAGGATTTCATCTTTTTGATGATGGCCTCAAATTCATGCTGCGAGATATCAGTGAAGCAGCAAAGAGGCTGGGTAGGTCCGGGTTGGGGGTTGACAGTCAGGACTGGGAGAGCAGCGGAGTTTGAGAGGAGAGAGCGGATGGTCTCTACTTTTTTCCTAAAAAATGTGATAAAATGATCACACTGCTCCTCTGTGGTGTCTTTGTGTAAGGGAGTCTGAGGTTTGAGGAGATGATTTATGGTGGAAAAGAGTTGCTTGGAGTTGCCAGGGCTATTGTTGATGATAGTGGAGTAGAATTTTGACCGTGTGTCTCTGAGGGACTTTGCATAGGCCTTTTGGTGGCCCCGGTATGCCTGTCTGTGAACAGTGAGTCCAGAAACCTTGAGGCGCCGCTCAAGGACATGCCCCGCTGTCTTCATTTTCCGCAGCTCGCAGGTGTACCAGGGGGCTGAGCGTGTGAAGGTGACTGTTCTGGTTTTGACAGGGGCGTGGAGATCCAGGAGATTACGCAGAGATTTATTGTAAAAGTCCACAGATTCATTGACTGATATAGGAGTAATTGTGGAGAGATGCTGGAGATCCGAAGTCATGGTGTCGGGGTTGATGTTTTTCAGATTTCTGAAATGGATTTGACGCTTGGGTTTGGTGGAGGGGTAGCAGGAGCGACAGCTCCATTGAGATGGCCTTGTGATCCGACACACCTAGATCGTACACTGATAGTTTACTAATGGGGGCAGAGTTTGTGATGACAAGGTCCAGTGTGTGTCCCCTAGTGTGTGTGGGGACATCAACATGTTGTGTTAGGTTGAGGCAGTCCAGGAGAAGTAGGAACTCAGCTGCATAGCGACAGGAGGGGGTGTCAACGTGAACATTTATGTCTCCTAGTATTATAATGTTGGCAGAGGTAGCGCAGAGTGTAGTGAGAAGGTCGTGCATCTCTGGGATGAAAGCTGAGTTGGGTTTGGGAGGCCGGTAGATGAGAAGTAATATCAGTGGGAGGGGGGGGTTTACATTTAAATCCAAGGCATTCAAATGAGGATTGCACAGGCAGAGGCAGGGGGGACAGTTCCAGTGCATTTATATGTATTATTGCTAAGCCGCCACCACGACCAGTGCTGCGAGCTTTTTCCAGGTAGCTGTAGCCAGGGGGACAGACTTCATTTAGGGCAGAGTAAACCTCAGGCTGTTGCCACAATTCCGTGAGGCACATGAAGTCTATTCCCTTGTCCATGATGTGGTCTTGTATGAATGATGATTTGTTTGTAAGGGATTGTGCATTAAACTGTTCTATTTTGACTGTGGATGAAATGGTGGATTTCTGTAGGGTCCGGAGTAAACTGGAATCCACGTATTCCGCACAACTCAGTGTGTAGCAGTCTCGCGGTGTTTCCCCTGTTGTTTACACCGAGAGCGGCAGCGCTCTGATGACGCGGCAGACGTGCGACAGTGGTCCAGATGGAAAGAATGGATGATACAGGCGGGCAGGGTTGGTGGTAAACAAACTTTCTACGAGAGCC
>JANIIK010001664.1:0-50172 GCA_027704905.1 Muraenolepis orangiensis
CCGGGTGATAATCCAGCATTGAGTAACACAACAGACATGGCTTGAATACAGCTTGGTCAATGAGGAGCGATTGACAACAGGTGAGTTCAGTGTGAAACGGCTGACAGGGAAAACACGGAGTGGCATTTCGATACGGAGTCCGGTGACATCGCGGATCGAGGAAGCCGGCGGAAATCCAGGACTAGGAGCGGAAAGAGCTGGGTTGGACCGTGACAATAATGTACCTATTCTACTGAGTACATGTACTGAGAATATACCTATTATACTGAGTACATGTACTGACAATGTACCTATTATACTGAGTACAAGTACTGACAATGTACCTATTATACAGCATGTACTGAGTACTTGCTGTACTCACTACAGACTACAGTATCTTAGTCTTCTTCCTGCTGTAATAAAGTGATATATGATGAAATATTAGTGATATATATTGATGATACATCACAGATCAGAGTTGACTACAGTATCTCTGACTCGGTAACAAAGCATGATGAACCAGTTGGTCCAGTTCCCCTCCCAGTTCAGTTCCTTTCAGACTAACCTCTTCTAGGCTGTTGTTCCATGACTTCACTCAGTCATGAACTATAATAACCTTATTAAAATATGAACCATAGACAGAGAGCTCTGATGACTAGAAGCTCAGACACACACAGTCTCTGACGATACTTTGATTCATTTAGAATAAAATCAGAAGTGTACGAACATTGTAACATGATGTCATTTATTATTCAGAAGCATAAACTTTAATCAATATAGGCTATTGATTACTGATTACTTCTTTGAAATGGTTCACAGTCTTGTTGGGTTCTTCTTGTGTTGTTTCCTGGTTTGTTTTTCGCCTTTACATGCAGGCACACACACACCACACACACACCACACACACACACACACACACACACACACACACACACACACACACACACACACACACACACACGGTGTGATCATTCTAGAGCAGTGGTTCTTAACCTTTTTGGAGGTACTGAACCCCGCAAGTTTCATACGCGCATTCACCGAACCTTTCGTAATTGGAAAAATAAAATATGATATCACGCTGAAAATCCCTATCGAGAAGTCCAACGGGGGGGGGAAGTTTATCTTATCGCGAACATCGTGAAGTCCAGCGGGGGGGGGGAAGTTTATCGCGAACATCGTGAAGTCCAACGGGGGGGGGGGGGTCGCAATCGATAAGTCCACCAGGGGGGGGGGGATCTCGATCGTGAAGTCCACCGGGGGGGGGATAATCGTGAACATTGTGTGTGGCTTTTTTTCGATGAAGTGATCGTGATTCTGTGGGAATCAGAATTCCTTTATTTGTCACTCACGTTATTATTAACAATAATAAGAATAATAATAATAAGAATAATAAAATTATAAAATATTAAAATACAAATAGTACCTCCTCTGAACCCCTGAGACTGACTCACCGAACCCCTGGGGTTCGATGGAACCCAGGTTAAGAACCGCTGTTCTAGAGTCAAATCAGCGCATACCCATCAACAGTCTCAATATGCCCAAATCTTGGCATGATTTATTTGGAGTAAAACCCAAGCCTCCACACCACTGTATGAACCTGCCTACATGTTGGAGATGCCGGGGATTGAACCCACGGCCTCATCCATGAAGCATGCGCTCTACCACTCAGCTACATCCCCTTTCACCGTAGATGGCTTCTTATCTCTAGAAGCACAACTTATCACACTGTATCAAATTGGAGATATCGTTGCATTTTGTGATCTTCTTTGGATATGATGATGAATCCAGTGAACTGATCACATCTTGGAGATGAGCATAAGTCAACAATCTTAGGCTCAAAGGACAGGCTGTAGTCTAACCAATCGTTGTGGCGTTTCTCACGTGCGCGGGGAAAACCCCATGGATTTCTAGTCCATCCCTTTTAAATATTTTATTATCGAAAATAATGTCCCATATATATTTACAACAGCAACACTTAACCCACAACAACCCCCCAGCCCCCTCTCTCACGCACGTCCATGGGGGCTATTTAGACACAGGGGAAAGGGAGAAGGGAGAGACAACACAGAGAACTAACACAACTCACAACACACAGTACATTACATTACATTACGCTCATTTAGCAGACGCTTTTATCCAAAGCCACTTACAGTAGTGTGCTTCAACAAAGGAAGGGAAGAGAACCACTCGTCACCAAGAAGTCAAAAGTGCATTTCATTTCTAACAAGTCTCCAATAACTGAACCAGAGCTCAGGTAGAAGTACAATAATTCAGGCAAAAGTGTAAGGGAAAAAGTAAAATAAGTTGGCAAACAATATGCAACAATATCTAGAACAATATATACCTATCTATAATATGTAATGAGACAAATTAAGCTTTAAAGAAATATGCGGTAAAGAAAACTTAAACGTTGACCAACAGAGCTACATGCTAAGGGATCAAGAAACACACATTTGGGTTACTTACAACCAGTTATCAATTGCATATCAATTTCCTTCCTATGAGTAGCATTGATGGTATAGTGGTCAGCATAGCTGCCTTCCAAGCAGTTGACCTGGTTTGATTCCCAGCCAATTCACTGATGTCTTTTTACTTATCCTTCATAATGTAATTTCCGACTCTAAAGAGGTAACTCTAGCATCCATTCCTGTGCTGAATATTTTACACATCAAATTTTAAAAACAGAATAATTCTTAGCTGGAAGAATGACTTGACCCGATGAGGATGGGATTCGAACCCACACGTGCAGAGCACAATGGATTAGCAGTCCATCGCCTTAACCACTCGGCCACCTCATCTCATGCACAATAGTCGATACTGTATTGAATGTGCTCTGGAAAACACCCTTTCACCACTGAAAAACAGAAGAGCAGTTCAGTTATTGATAAAGAGCCACAACAAACAAGGTTCCACCGAGACTTGAACTCGGATCGCTGGATTCAGAGTCCAGAGTGCTAACCATTACACCATGGAACCCTAAGGTTTACATGGAACCCTTTGGTTTACATAGCAATTAATACAATTACTTCATAGTTACCATTTTTTAAACTTGGGGACCAGTGAACTGCAATGTTGACCCAGAAATTTAGTTGAATTCATGGTTTCAATTATCAATTGAATTTTTCTTTAAAAAACTGATCTCTGCAGAATTAGCAGATCTGTGCACAATATTTGACACTGTATTGAATGTACTCTTTAAAATACCCTTTACCACTCATTCAGTTCAGTTATTGATAAAGAGCCAGAACAAACAAGGTTCCACAAAGACTTGAACTCGGATCGCTGGATTCAGAGTCCATTACACCATGGAACCCTTTGGTTTACATGGAACCCTTTGGTTTACATAGCAATTAATAAAATAACTTCATAGTAACAATTTTTATAACTTTGAGACCAGTGATCTGCAAAGTTGACACTGAAACCTGGGTGAATTCATGATTTAAATGATCAATTGCATTGGTCTGTACAATGAGAAGCATTGGTGTTATAGTGGTGAGAATAGCTGCCTTCCAAGCCGTTTATTCCCAGCCAATGTAATCTATCCATGCAGATCTGTGCACAATATTCAATACTGTATTGAATGTGCTCTGGAAAACACGCTTTTACCACTGAAAACCAGAAGAGGAGGAGGTTAGACTGTCGAACCTGACTGACTGGAGTCAGTTGGTTAGGAAGCCCAATAACCAGTTACAAAAAGAGGGGTTAATGTTAAGATTCTTGGTTTCCATAAGGTCACCAAGTTTTTGGATGAGTTTGGAGGGGATGATGGTGTTAAATGCTGAGCTGAAGTAGATGAACATCATTCTCACATGGGTGTTTCTCTCATCCGGGTGGGAGAGAGTGGAGTGAAGGGCTGAGGAGATGGCGTCCTCCGTGCTCCTGTTATAACGGTAGTTCAATTGGTGTTTATCCAGTGAGGGTGAGATGCCAGATTTGAGGAGAGCCAGGACCAGCCTCTCAAAGCACTTCATGATGATGGGGGTGAGTGCAACAGGGCGGAAGTCATTGAGGCTCGCTGCAGATGAGTGTTTTGGCACTGGCATAATGGAGGTGGTCTTAAAGCACACTGGGACAACTGCCTGAGCTAGTGACATTGAAAATGTCAGAAAGGACCTCGGTCAGCTGCTCAGCACAGATCCTGAGCACGCTGCCGGGGATGCCATCAGGACCAGCTGCCTTATGCACATTTGTTCTGCTCAGTGCCGCACGCACGTCTGTAGGGGAAGGGAGTGAGGGGTTGGTGGTCAGTGGTGAGAGTCGCCCTGTTGGGCTGTTCGTGGTTGTCCCGGTCGAAGCGGAACAAATATTATTGAGCTCGTCAGGGAGGTTCCCGTTACCCCGGTGGTAGGTCGTACTTCGTACTTCATGGTTGATACTTTGTGCGTTAGTACATTCTGGATGGAATCGCCACGCTGCTGTCCCGGAAATCCATATTCCTTGCCTATCCCGCGTCACCCGCCTGTCTCACGTTACTCCGGTCTATACGAGCTCCCCGGTAATTATAATTACCTGTCTGGTACCTGTCGCTACTCCGACCTCCCGGTATCTAGACTTCTCCCTCGTCCCTGATCATCCACCTGTCTGGTACCAGTCGCTACTCCGACCTCCCGGTATCCAGACTCCTCCCCCGTCCCGGACTACTCGCCGGTCTACTACCTGCCGGAACTCCGCGGATCGACCTCCCGGTATCCAGACCCCTGGCCTGTCCCTGATTACTCTCTGTTGCTTTAAATAAAGCTCTATGTTATAGCTCCACTGTGTCTTGGTCTGCGTTCTGGGTCCCACCAAACTATCCCACTGGTGAAAGAGGCGTAGGAGTCGATGTCGGTGTGGGAGTCCAGGGTAGACTGGGAGGAAAACAGGCTCCAATCCAGTGTGTAGAAACCGGTTCTGCAACTCAGAGTCTGCTCCCTCAGGCCACACTTTGACCGTCCTAACGGTGGGCTTCACACGCTTGATGAGTGGCGTGTTCTTAGGCAGCTTGAACCAAGAGACGTGATCACTCTGTCCGAGGTGGGGGAGGGGGTCGGCTTGGTGAGCATCAGCCTGGTTGGTGTGAACATGGTCTGATGTTCTCTCTCCTCTTGTGGAGCAGGGGACACGCTGGTGGAATTTGGGGAGCACAGTCTTTAAGTTGACATGATTGAAATCACCTGCAATAATAATAATAATAAATATATTATTAGAAATTATTATATATATTTTAGATCATATTCTGAATACAGAATACACATATTAGTATGATAAATATTTATATTATTATATGTTAACAGATATATTATTATATACTAATAGATATAATTCAAATCATGCTTTTGAATATATTATAATACACACATATATACGTAAGTATGATGAATATATATATATTATTATATATTAACATATATATTTTAGATTATGTTCTGAATGTAAAATACACATATATATGATGAATAGATATATTATTATATATTAATATATATGTATGCATATATTATTAAATATGAATAGATACATTTTAGATCATGTTCTAAATATAAAATACACTAAATAAATAATATAAATAATACAATAAAACTCATAATAATCCTAATTAATAAATAATATATATATTATAATACCTGTTATAATACCTGTTGTATTTTATAGAAGCAGGATTCATTGTGATGGTTAACAATATTAATATTGATACGATAAATGATGGTTGAACCCTCATGTATCTAAACATTAATAAATATTAATATTGATAAGATACATGATGTCCACCATCAGGAAGTGGAGGTGGTCTTCAGTGTGTGAGAGCTGCTTCATCTCTGAGCTCCTATTGGTCAGATCTTTAACTTCCTGCTCCAGCTCTTCGAGAGAGAGAGAGAGAGAGAGAGAGAGAGAGAGAGAGAGAGAGAGAGAGAGAGAGAGACGTCACATCCGGGAGAGGACGCTGGCGCTGCTTGTTCGCCGCTTCTCCTAGCTGTAGTTAAGTTGTTTTGGTTTTTGGTTTTGTTTTGTTTTACTTTTCGTGTTGTTGTAAGATATTACCCTTCAACAACTAAGGTGTTTTGGATACCTGTTGCTCACTTTCCGCTGCTATCGGCGGCTCCCGGACGGCAAACGCTAGCTGGCTAACTAGCCACTAGCCTCCACAGCTAGCCAGCTAGGACAGCTGCATCCACAGCTAGCCGGCTAGCACAGCCTGCCGGATAACCTGCTGCTTTGACACAGACCGTTTCTCCCAGCTTCTTCCCCTCCTGCCATGCTACAGATCACCATCCATAGCAGCTCCAGACGAGAACCTGCGGCCACCGGCATGTTGTCAAAGTATTCCATCCCGCAACTGCTGAGTCTCAACAATCGCACAACTCCAACGTGCATCTCAGCCATCAAACACCTTGGACTACTACGCCGACCTCATTACATCCACAGAGGCTCTCGTAGAAAGTTTGTTTACCACCAACCCTGCCCGCCTGTATCATCCATTCTTTCCATCTGGACCACTGTCGCACGTCTGCCGCGTCATCAGAGCGCTGCCGCTCTCGGTGTAAACAACAGGGGAAACACCGCGAGACTGCTACACACTGAGTTGTGCAGAATACGTGGATTCCAGTTTACTCCGGACCCTACAGAAATCCACCATTTCATCCACAGTCAAAATAGAACAGTTTAATGCACAATCCCTTACAAACAAATCATCATTCATACAAGACCACATCATGGACAAGGGAATAGACTTCATGTGCCTCACGGAATTGTGGCAACAGCCTGAGGTTTACTCTGCCCTAAATGAAGTCTGTCCCCCTGGCTACAGCTACCTGGAAAAAGCTCGCAGCACTGGTCGTGGTGGCGGCTTAGCAATAATACATATAAATGCACTGGAACTGTCCCCCCTGCCTCTGCCTGTGCAATCCTCATTTGAATGCCTTGGATTTAAATGTAAACCCCCCCCTCCCACTGATATTACTTCTCATCTACCGGCCTCCCAAACCCAACTCAGCTTTCATCCCAGAGATGCACGACCTTCTCACTACACTCTGCGCTACCTCTGCCAACATTATAATACTAGGAGACATAAATGTTCACGTTGACACCCCCTCCTGTCGCTATGCAGCTGAGTTCCTACACCTCCTGGACTGCCTCAACCTAACACAACATGTTGATGTCCCCACACACACTAGGGGACACACACTGGACCTTGTCATCACAAACTCTGCCCCCATTAGTAAACTATCAGTGTACGATCTAGGTGTGTCGGATCACAAGGCCATCTCAATGGAGCTGTCGCTCCTGCTACCCCGCACCAAACCCAAGCGTCAAATCCATTTCAGAAATCTGAAAAACATCAACCCCGACACCATGACTTCGGATCTCCAGCATCTCTCCACAATTACTCCTATATCAGTCAATGAATCTGTGGACTTTTACAATAAATCTCTGCGTAATCTCCTGGATCTCCACGCCCCTGTCAAAACCAGAACAGTCACCTTCACACGCTCAGCCCCCTGGTACACCTGCGAGCTGCGGAAAATGAAGACAGCGGGGCATGTCCTTGAGCGGCGCCTCAAGGTTTCTGGACTCACTGTTCACAGACAGGCATACCGGGGCCACCAAAAGGCCTATGCAAAGTCCCTCAGAGACACACGGTCAAAATTCTACTCCACTATCATCAACAATAGCCCTGGCAACTCCAAGCAACTCTTTTCCACCATAAATCATCTCCTCAAACCTCAGACTCCCTTACACAAAGACACCACAGAGGAGCAGTGTGATCATTTTATCACATTTTTTAGGAAAAAAGTAGAGACCATCCGCTCTCTCCTCTCAAACTCCGCTGCTCTCCCAGTCCTGACTGTCAACCCCCAACCCGGACCTACCCAGCCTCTTTGCTGCTTCACTGATATCTCGCAGCATGAATTTGAGGCCATCATCAAAAAGATGAAATCCTCCACCTGTGCCCTGGACCCCTTTCCCACAGCCCTGGTCAAATCGAACATTGGTGCCATAAGTCCCCTGATCACTTCAGTGACAAACTCCATCCACTCTGGTCATGTTCCTTCCCCATTAAAAGCTGCTATCATCAAAACCCACCTTAGACCCTGAAGTCCTGGCTAATTATAGACCCATCTACAACCTGCCATTTCCATCAAAGGTGCTGGAGAAGGTAATTGCCATTCAGATTCTCGAACATCTCAAACACAACAACCTCTTTGAAAAGTTCCAGTCTGGTTTCCGCCAGGGCCACAGTACATAAACTGCCTTAGTCAGGGTGACCAATGACCTGCTGATGACAGCTGACACCGGATCTCCATCCCTCCTCATCCTCCTGGATCTAACTGCAGCATTTGACACGGTCGACCACGACATTCTACTCCATCGTCTTCGCTCGACAATTGGACTCTCTGACTCTGCCCTAAACTGGTTCACCTCATATCTCACCGGGAGGACTGAGCACGTCACCTTGGGAGCGGCAAAATAACAAACACACTCTGTGAACTGTGGTGTCCCTCAAGGATCAGTCCTCGGCCCCACCCTTTTCACCATATACATGTTCCCCCTTGGTCGTGTCATCAGCCGGCATGGAATATCTTTCCATTGCTATGCTGATGACACGCAGCTCTACATCAGAACAAACCCAACCCCTTCCGCACCTCTGCCATCATCCAACATAACCACATGCCTGGAGGAGATAAAGGTGTGGATGAAGCAAAACTTCCTTCAATTAAACAGCTCCAAGACTGAAGCCATTCTAGTTGGCACTTCACATCAGGTCCTTTCATCACCAGCATCACCTTCTCCGGTCAGAACATTTCACTCTCATCAACTGTCACCAATCTGGGTGTTAAAATGGAGCCTCATCTGACCTTTGAGGCCCATATCAAACAAATATGCAAGACCTCCTTCTACCACCTCAGAAATATTGCTAAACTCCGTCCCACACTCAGTCTATCAGATGCTGAAAAGCTTGTCCACGCCTTTGTCTCCTCCAGGCTAGACTTCTGTAACGCACTTCTCATTGGGATTCCTGCCAAGAACATCCAGAAGCTGCAGTACATCCAGAACAGCGCTGCTAGGATCCTGATGAGAGTGCGGAAGTATGAGCACATCACGCCCATACTCAAATCATTGCACTGGCTCCCGGTCTCACTCAGGATTGACTACAAAATCACCCTCTTCACCTATCAGTGCATTCATGGAAATGCTCCCTCATATATCAAAGAACTTCTCACCCCACAAAACTCCACGAGCAGCCTACGCTCTGAAAAGGCAAACCTCCTCCTTCCCCCCAGGACCAAACTGAAAACCATGGGAGACCGAGCCTTCTGCTCCGCTGCTCCGAGACTGTGGAATGCCCTCCCAAACCAGCTGAGGACACCACAGACTGTGGATGTTTTTAAAAAAGGCCTAAAAACACACCTTTTTAGAATAGCTTTTCACTAGATTTTTAAAAAAACCGCACTGGTTGCCATGCCGGCGTAAACGTCGCTGCTTTTATTCTGTTGTTTTATTTAAACCATTTTTACTCTGTAGCACTTTGAGTTTTGCCCATGCAAATTAAAAGTGCAGTATAAATATAATTTATTATTATTATTATTATTACAAGGAGCTAGCCAGGAAGCTAGGAGCTGGAGACACGGGGAGCTATCCTGGGAGCTAGGAACTGGAGACACAAAGAGCTAGCCTGAGAGCTAGGAACTGGAGACACAGGGAGCTAGCTTGGAAGCTAGTAGCTGGGGACATGGAGCTAGCCAGGAAGCTAGGAGCTGGAGACACAGGGAGCTATCCTGGGAGCTAGGAACTGGAGACACAAGGAGCTATTCTGGAAGCTAGAAGCTGGGGACACTGAGCTAGCCTGGAAGCTAGGAGCTGGAGACATAGTGAGCTAGCCTGGGAGCTAGGAATTGGAGACACAGGGAGCTAGCCTGGGAGCTAGGAACTGGATACACAGGGAGCTAGCCTGGGAGCTAGGAACTGGAGACATAGCAAGCTAGCCTGGGAGCTAGGAGCTGGGGACATACGCGGCTAGCTTGGAAGCTAGGAACTGGAGACAGGGAGCTAGCCTGGGAGCTAGGAACTGGAGACACAGGGAGCTAGCCTGGAAGCTTGGAACTGGAGACACAGGGAGCTAGCCTGGGAGCGTGGAACCGGAGACACAGGGAGCTAGCCTGGGAGCTAGGAACAGGAGACACAGGGAGCTTGCCTGGAAGCTAGGAGCTGGAGATATAGCGAGCTAGCCTGGGAGCTAGGAATTGGAGACAGAGGGAGCTAGCCTGGGAGATAGGAACTGGATACACAGGGAGCTAGCCTGGGAGCAAGGAACTGGAGACACACAGAGCTAGCTTGGAAGCTAGGAGCTGGGGACACACAGGGCTAGCTTGGAAGCTAGGAACTAGAGACAGGGAGCTAGCCTGGGAGCTAGGAACTGGAGACACAGGGAGCTAGCCTGGAAGCTTGGAACTGGAGACACAGGGAGCTAGCCTGGGAGCTTGGAACCGGAGACACAGGGAGCTAGCCTGGGAGCTAGGAACAGGAGATACGGGGAGCTAGCCTGGGAGCTAGAAACTGGAGACACAGGGAGCTAGCCTGGAAACTAGGAAATGAAGACACAGGGAGCTAGCCTGGGAGCTGGAGACACAAGGAGCTAGCCTGGAAACTGGGAACTGGAGACACAAGGAGCTATTCTGGAAGCTAGAAGCTGGGGACACTGAGCTAGCCTGGAAGCTAGGAGCTGGAGACATAGCGAGCTAGCCTGGGAGCTAGGAATTGGAGACACAAGGAGCTAGTCTGGGAGCTTGGAACTGGATACACAGGGAAATAGCCTGGGAGCTAGGAACTGGAGACACAAGGAGCTAGCCTGGAAACTAGGAAATGGAGAAACAGGGAGCTAGCCTAGAAGCTGGGAGCTGGAGACACAAGGAGCTAGCCTGGAAACTAGGAACTGGAGACACAAGGAGCTAGCCTGGAAACTAGGAAATCGAGAAACAGGGAGCTAGCCTAGAAGCTAGAAGCTGGGGACAATGAGCTAGCCTGGAAGCTAGGAGCTGGAGACATAGCGAGTTAGCCTGGGAGCTAGGTAATGGAGACACAGGGAATTAGCCTTGGAGCTAGGAACTGGAGACACAGGTAGCTAGCCTGGGAGCTTGGAACTGGAGACACAGGGAGCTAGCCTGGAAGCTTGGAACTGGAGACACAAGGAGCTAGCTTGGGAGCTTGGAACCGGAGACACAGGGAGCTAGCCTGGGAGCTAGGAACAGGAGACACAGGGAGCTAGCCTGGGAGCTAGGAACTGGAGACACAGGGAGCTAGCCTGGGAGCTAGGAACTGGAGATACAGGGAGCTAGCCTGGGAGCTAGGAACAGGAGACACAGGGAGCTAGCCTGGGAGCTAGCAACTGGAGACACAGGGAGCTAGCCTGGGAGCTAGAAACTGGAGACACTGGGAGCTAGGAACTGGAGACACAGGGAGCTAGCCTGGGAGCTAGGAAATGGAGACACAGGGAGCTAGCCTGGACGCTAGGGACTGGAGACACAGGGTGCTAGCCTGGGAGCTAGGAACTGGAGACACAGGGAGCTAGCCTTGGAGCTAGGAACTGGAGACATGAGGAGCTAGCCTGGAAGCTAGGAACTAGAGACGTGGGGAGCTAGCCAGGGAGCTAGGAACTAGAGACATGGGGAGCTAGCCTGAGAGCTAGGAGCTGGAGACACAAGGAGCCAGCCTGGAAACTAGGAACTGGAGACTAAGGGAGCTAGCCTGGAAGCTGGGAGCTGGAGACACAAGGAGCTAGCCTGGAAACTAGGAACTGGAGACACGAGGAGCTATTCTGGAAGCTAGAAACTGGGGACACTGAGCTAGCCTGGAAGCTAGGAGCTGGAGACATGGCGAGCTAGCCTGGGAATAGAGAGCTAGACTGGGAGCGAGAAAATGGAGACACAGGGAGCTAGCCTGGGAGCTAGGAACTGGAGACACAGGGAGCTAGCCTGGAAGCTAGGAGCTGGAGACACAAGGAGCTAGCCTGGGAACTAGGAACTGGAGACACAACGAGCTAGCCTGGGAACGTGGAACTGGAGGCACAGGGAGCTAGCCTGGAAGCTAGGAGCTAGGGACAAGGAGCTAGCCAGGAAGCTAGGAGCTGGAGACACAGGGAGCTAGCCTGGGAGCTAGGAAATGGAGACACAGGGAGCTAGACTGGAAGATAAGAGCCGGGGACAAGGAGCTAGCCAGGAAGCTAGGAGCTGGAGACACAGGGAGCTAGCCTGGGAGGTAGGAACTGGAGACACAGGGAGCTAGCCTGGGAGCTAAGAACCAGAGACACGAGGAGCTAGCTCTGGAAGCTAGGAGCTGGAGACACAAGGAGCTAGCCTGGGAACCTTGAACTGGAGGCACAGGGAGCTATCCTGGAGGCTAGGAGGTGGGGACAAGGAGCTAGCCAGGAAGCTAGGAGCTGGAGACACAGGGAGCTAGCCTGGGAGCTAGGAAATGGAGACACAGGGAACTAGACTGGAAGATAAGAGCCGGGGACAAGGAGCTAGCCAGGAAGCTAGGAGCTGGAGACACAGGGAGCTAGCCTGGGAGGTAGGAACTGGAGACACAGGGAGCTAGCCTGGGAGCTAAGAACCAGAGACACGAGGAGCTAGCTCTGGAAGCTAGGAGCTGGAGACACAGGGAGCTAGCCTGGGAGCTAGGAACTGGAGACACAAGGAGCTAGCCTGGGAGCTAGGAACTGGAGAAACAGGGAGCTAGCCTGGAAGCTAGGAGCTGGAGACACAGGGAGCTAGACTGGAAGCTAGGATCTGGGGACAAGGAGCTAGCCAGGAAGCTAGGAGCTGGAGACGCACAGAGCTAGGCTGGTAGCTAGGAGCTGGGGACACACAGGGCTAGTTTGGAAGCTAGGAACTGGAGACACTGGGAGCTAGGAACTGGAGACAATGGGAGCTCGGAACTGGAGACACAGGGAGCTAGCCTGGGAGCTAGGAACAAGAGACACAGGGAGCTTGGGAGCTAGGAACTTGAGACATGGGGAGCTAGCCTGGGAGCTAGGAGCTGGAGTCACAAGGAGCTAGCCTGGAAACAAGGAACTGGAGACACAGGGAGCTAGGCTGGAAGCTGGTAGCTGGAGACACAAGGAGCTAGCCTGGAAACTAGGAAATGGAGACACAAGGGGCTATTCTGGAAGCTAGAAGCTGGGGACACTGAGCTAGCCTGGAAGCTAGGAGCTGGAGACATAGCGAGCTAGTCTGTGAATAGCGAGCTAGACTGGGAGCGAGGAATTGGAGACACTGGGAGCTAGCCTGGGAACTAGGAACTGGAGAAACAGGGAGCTAGCCTGGAAGCTAGGAGCTGGAGACACAAGGAGCTAGCCTGGAAACTAGGAACTGGAGACACAAGGAGCCAGCCTGGGAACTAGGAACTGGAGACACAGGGAGCTAGCCTGGAAGCTAGGAGCTGGGGAAAAGGAGCTAGCCAGGAAGATAGGAGCTGGGGACAAGGAGCTAGCCAGGAAGCTAGGAGCTGGAGACACAGGGAGCTAGACTGGAAGCTAGGATCTGGGGACAAGGAGCTAGCCAGGAAGCTAGGAGCTGGAGACGCACGGGGCTAGGCTGGAAGCTAGGAGCTGGGGACACACAGGGCTAGTTTGGAAGCTAGGAACTGGAGACAGGGAGCTATTCTGGGAGCTAGGAACTGGAGACACAGGGAGCTAGCCTGGGAGCTAGGAACTGGAGACACATGGAGCTAGCCTGGAAGCTAGGAGCTGGGGACACATGGGGCTAGCTTGGAAGCTAGGAACTGGAGACAGGGAGCTAGCCTGGGAGCTAGGAACTGGAGACACAGGGAGCTAGCCTGGAAGCTTGGAACTAGAGACACAGGGAGCTAGCCTGGGAGCTTGGAACCGGAGACACAGGGAACTAGCCTGGGAGCTAGGAACAGGAGACACAGGGAGCTAGCCTGGGAGCTAGCAACTGGATACACAGGGAGCTAGCCTGGGAGCTAGGAACTGGAGACATAGCGAGCTAGCCTGGGAGCTAGGAGCTGGGGACACACGGGGCTAGCTTGGAAGCTAGGAACTGGAGAAAGGGAGCTAGCCTGGGAGCTAGGAACTGGAGAAACAGGGAGCTAGCCTGGAAGCTTGGAACTGGAGACATAGGGAGCTAGCCTGGGAGCTTGGAACCGGAGACACAGGGAGCTAGCCTGGGAGCTAGGAACAGGAGACACAGGGAGCTAGCATGGGAGCTAGCAACTGGAGACACAGGGAGCTAGTCTGGGAGCTAGTAACTTGAGACACAAGGAGCTAGCCTGGAAACTAGGAAATGCAGACACAGGGAGCTAGCCTGGAAGCTGGGAGGTGGGGACAAGGAGCTAGCCTGGAAGCTAGGAGCTGGACACACAGGGAGCTATCCTGGGAGCTAGGAACTGGAGACACACGGAGCTATTCTGGAAGCTAGAAGCTGGGGACACTGAGCTAGCCTGGAAGCTAGGAGCTGGAGACATAGTGAGCTAGCCTGGGAGCTAGGAATTGGAGACACAGGGAGCTAGCCTGGGAGCTAGGAACTGGATACACAGGGAGCTAGCCTGGGAGATAGGAACTGGATACACAGGGAGCTAGCCTGGGAGCTAGGAACTGGAGACACATGGAGCTAGCCTGGAAGCTAGGAGCTGGTGACACATGGGGCTAGCTTGGAAGCTAGGAACTGGAGACAGGGAGCTAGCCTGGGAGCTAGGAACTGGAGACACAGGGAGCTAGCCTGGAAGCTTGGAACTAGAGACACAGGGAGCTAGCCTGGGAGCTTGGAACCGGAGACACAGGGAACTAGCCTGGGAGCTAGGAACAGGAGACACAGGGAGCTAGCCTGGGAGCTAGCAACTGGATACACAGGGAGCTAGCCTGGGAGCTAGGAACTGGAGACATAGCGAGCTAGCCTGGGAGCTAGGAGCTGGGGACACACGGGGCTAGCTTGGAAGCTAGGAACTGGAGAAAGGGAGCTAGCCTGGGAGCTAGGAACTGGAGAAACAGGGAGCTAGCCTGGAAGCTTGCAACTGGAGACATAGGGAGCTAGCCTGGGAGCTTGGAACCGGAGACACAGGGAGCTAGCCTGGGAGCTAGGAACAGGAGACACAGGGAGCTAGCATGGGAGCTAGCAACTGGAGACACAGGGAGCTAGTCTGGGAGCTAGTAACTTGAAACACAAGGAGCTAGCCTGGAAACTAGGAAATGCAGACACAGGGAGCTAGCCTGGAAGCTGGGAGGTGGGGACAAGGAGCTAGCCAGGAAGCAGGAGCTGGAGACACAGGGAGCTATCCTGGGAGCTAGGAACTGGAGACACAAGGAGCTAGCCTAAGAGCTAGGAACTGGAGACACAGGGAGCTAGCCTGGAAGCTAGGAGCTGGGGACATGGAGCTAGCCTGGAAGCTAGGAGCTGGACACACAGGGAGCTATCCTGGGAGCTAGGAACTGGAGACACACGGAGCTATTCTGGAAGCTAGAAGCTGGGGACACTGAGCTAGCCTGGAAGCTAGGAGCTGGAGACATAGTGAGCTAGCCTGGGAGCTAGGAATTGGAGACACAGGGAGCTAGCCTGGGAGCTAGGAACTGGATACACAGGGAGCTAGCCTGGGAGCTAGGAACTGGAGTTATAGCGAGCTAGCCTGGGAGCTAGGAGCTGGGGACACACGGGGCTAGCTTGGAAGCTAGGAACAAGAGACAGGGAGCTAGCCTAGGAGCTAGGAACAGGAGACACAGGGAGCTAGCCTAGAAGCTTGGAACTGGAGACACAGGGAGCTTGTCTGGGGGCTTGGAACCGGAGACACAGGGAGCTAGCCTGGGAGCTAGGAACAGGAGACACAGGGAGCTAGCCTGGGAGCTTTGAACTTGAGACACAGGGAGCTAGCCTGGAAGCTAGGAGCTGGAGACATAGCGAGCTAGCCTGGGAGCTACGAATTGGAGACAGAGGGAGCTAGCCTGGGAGCTAGGAACTGGATACACAGGGAGCTAGCCTGGGAGCTAGTAACTGGAGACACACAGAGCTAGCCTGGAAGCTAGGAGCTGGGGACACACGGGGCTAGCTTGGAAGCTAGGAACTGGAGACAGGGAGCTAGCCTGGGAGCTAGGAACTGGAGACACAGGGACCTAGCCTGGAAGCTTGGAACTGGAGACACAGGGAGCTAGCCTGGGAGCTTGGAACCGGAGACACAGGGAGCTAGCCTGGGAGCTAGCAACTGGAGACACAGGGAGCTAGTCTGGGAGCTAGTAACTTGAGACACAAGGAGCTAGCCTGGAAACTAAGAAATGGAGACACAGGGAGCGAGCCTGGAAGCTGGGAGCTGGAGACACAAGGAGCTAGCCTCGAAACTGGGAACTGGAGACACAAGGAGCTATTCTGGAAGCTAGAAGCTGGGGACACTGAGCTAGCCTGGAAGCTAGGAGCTGGAGACATAGCGAGCTAGCCTGGGAGCTAGGAATTGGAAACACAGGGAGCTAGCCTGGGAGCTAGGAACTGTATACACAGGGAGCTAGCCTGGGAGCTAGGAACTGGAGACACATGGAGCTAGCCTGGAAGCTAGGAGCTGGAGACACAAGGAGCAAATCTGGAAATTAGAAGCTGGGAAACTGAGCTAGCCTGGAAGCTAGGAGCTGGAGACATAGCGAGCTGGCCTGGGAATAGCGAGCTTGACTGGGAGCGAGGAAATGGAAACACAGGGAGCTAGCCTTGGATCTAGGAACTGGAGACACAGGGAGCTAGCATGGAGACACAGGGAGCAACCCTGGAAGCTTCGAACTGGAGACAAAGGGAGCTAACCTGGGAGCTAGAAACTGGAGACACAGTGAGCTAGCCTGGAAGCTTGGAACTTGAGACAAAGGGAGCTAGCCTGGGAGCTTGGAACGGGAGACACAGTGAGCTAGCCTGGGCGCTAGGAACTGGAGAAACAGGGAGCTAGCCTGGAAGCTAGGAAAAGGAGACACAGGGAGCTAGCCTGGGAGCTAGCAACTGGAAACACAGGGAGCTAGCCTGGGAGCGAGGAACTGGAGACAATGGGAGCTAGGAAATGGAGACACAGGGAGCTAGCCTGGTAGCTAGGAACTGGAGACACAGGGAACTAGCCTGGACACTAGGGACTGGAGACACAGGGAGCTAGCCTTGGAGCTAGGAACTGGAGACACAGGGAGCTAGCCTTTGAGATAGGAACTGGAGACACGAGGAGCTAGCCTGGAAGCTAGGAACTAGAGACATGGGGAGCTAGCCTGGGAGCTAGGAGCTGGAGACACAAGGAGCTAGCCCGGAAACTAGGAACTGGAGACACAAGGAGCTAGCCCGGAAACTAGGAACTGGAGACACAAGAAGCTAGCCTGGGAGCTAGGAACTGGAGACACAAGGAGCTAGCCTGGGAGCTAGGAACTGGAGACACAGGGAGCTAGCCTGGAAGCTAGGAGCTGGGGACATGGAGCTAGCCTGGAAGCTAGGAGCTAGGAACTTGGAACTGGAAACACAGGGAGCTAGCCTGGAAGCTAGGAGCTGGGGACAAGGAGCTAGCCAGGAAGCTAGGAGCTGGAGACACAGGGAGCTATCCTGGGAGCGAGGAACTGGAGACACAAGGAGCTATTCTGGAAGCTAGAAGCTGGGGATACTGAGCTAGCCTGGAAGCTAGGAGCTGGAGACATAGCGAGCTAGCCTGGGAGCTAGGAATTGGAGACACAGGGAGCTAGCCTGGGAGCTAGGAACTGGATACACAGGGAGCTAGCCTGGGAGCTAGGAACTGGAGACATACGGAGCTAGCCTGGAAGCTAGGAGCTGGGGTCACACGGGGCTAGCTTAGAAGCTAGGAACTGGAGACAGGGAGCTAGCCTGGGAGCTAGGAACTTGAGACACAGGGAGCTAGCCTGGAAGCTTAGAACTTGAGACACAGGGAGCTAGCCTGGGAGCTTGGAACCGGAGACACAGGGAGTTAGCCTGGGAGCTAGGAACAGGAGACACAGGGAGCTATCCTTGGAGCTAGGAACTGGAGACACAAGGAGCTAGCCTGGACACTAGGAAATGGAGACACAGGGAGCTAGCCTGGAAGTTTGGAGCTGGAGACACAAGGAGCTATTCTGAAAACTTGGAACTGGAGACACAAGGAGCTATTCTGGAAGCTAGAAGCTGGGGACACTGAGCTAGCCTGGAAGCTAGGAGCTGGAGACATAGCGAGCTAGCCTGGGAACTAGGAATTGGAGATACAGGGAGCTAGCCTGGGAGCTAGGAACTGGATACACAGGGAGCTAGGAACTGGAGACATACGGAGCTAGCCTGGAAGCTAGGAGCTGGGGTCACACGGGGCTAGCTTAGAAGCTAGGAACTGGAGACAGGGAGCTAGCCTGGGAGCTAGGAACTTGAGACACAGGGAGTTAGCCTGGAAGCTTAGAACTTGAGACACAGGGAGCTATCCTGGGAGCTTGGAACCGGAGACACAGGGAGTTAGCCTGGGAGCTAGGAACAGGAGACACAGGGAGCTATCCTTGGAGCTAGGGACTGGAGACACAAGGAGCTAGCCTGGACACTAGGAAATGGAGACACAGGGAGCTAGCCTGGAAGTTTGGAGCTGGAGACACAAGGAGCTATTCTGAAAACATGGAACTGGAGACACAAGGAGCTATTCTGGAAGCTAGAAGCTGGGGATACTGAGCTAGCCTGGAAGCTAGGAGCTGGAGACATAGCGAGCTAGCCTGGGAGCTAGGAATTGGAGACACAGGGAGCTAGCCTGGGAGCTAGGAACTGGATACACAGGGAGCTAGCCTGGGAGCTAGGAACTGGAGACATACGGAGCTAGCCTGGAAGCTAGGAGCTGGGGTCACACGGGGCTAGCTTAGAAGCTAGGAACTGGAGACAGGGAGCCAGCCTGGGAGCTAGGAACTTGAGACACAGGGAGCTAGCCTGGAAGTTTAAAACTTGAGACACAGGGAGCTAGCCTGGGACCTTGGAACCGGAGACACAGGGAGTTTGCCTGGGAGCTAGGAACAGGAGACACAGGGAGCTATCCTTGGAGCTAGGAACTGGAGACACAAGGAGCTAGCCTGGACACTAGGAAATGGAGACACAGGGAGCTAGCCTGGAAGTTTGGAGCTGGAGACACAAGGAGCTATTCTGAAAACTTGGAACTGGAGACACAAGGAGCTATTCTGGAAGCTAGAAGCTGGGGACACTGAGCTAGCCTGGAAGCTAGGAGCTGGAGACATAGTGAGCTAGCCTGGGAACTAGGAATTGGAGACACAGGGAGCTAGCCTGGGAGCTAGGAACTGGATACACAAGGAGCTAGCCTGGGAGCTAGGAACTGGAGACATACGGAGCTATCCTGGAAGCTAGGAGCTGGAGACATAGCGAGCTAGCCTGGGAGCTAGGAAATGGAGACACAGGGAGCTAAACTGGGAGCTAGGAACTGGAGACACAGGGAGCTAGCCTGGGAACATGGAACTGGAAACACAGGGAGCTAGCTTGGAAGCTAGGAGCTGGGGACAAGGAGCTAGCCAAAAGATAGGAGTTGGGGACACAGGGAGCTAGCCTGGGAGCTAGGAACTGGAGACACAGAGAGCTAGCCTGGAAGCTTGGAACTGGAGACACAGGGAGCTAGCCTGGGAGCTAGGAACAGGAGACACAGGGAGCTAGCCTGGGAACTAGGAACTGGAGACACAGGGAGCTAAACTGGGAGCTAGGAACTGGAGACACAGGGAGCTAGCCTGGGAGCTAGGAACCAGAGACACGAGGAGCTAGCCTGGGAGCTAGGAGGTGGGGACAAGGAGCTAGCCAGGAAGCTAGGAGCTGGAGACACAGGGAGCTATCCTGGGAGCTAGGAACTGGAGACACAAGGAGCTAGCCTAAGAGCTAGGATTTGGAGACACAGGGAGCTAGCCTGGAAGCTAGGAGCTGGGGACATGGAGCTAGCCTGGAAGCTAGGATCTGGACACACAGGGAGCTATCCTGGGAGCTAGGAACTGGAGACACACAGAGCTTTTCTGGAAGCTAGAAGCTGGGGACACTGAGCTAGCCTGGAAGCTAGGAGCTGGAGCCATAGTGAGCTAGCCTGGTAGCTAGGAAGTGGAGACACAGGGAGCTAGCCTGGTAGCTAGGAACTGGAGACACAGGGAACTAGCCTGGACACTAGGGACTGGAGACACAGGGAGCCGGCCTTGGAGCTAGGAACTGGAGACACATGGAGCTAGCCTTTGAGCTAGGAACTGGAGACACGAGGAGCTAGCCTGGAAGCTAGGAACTAGAGACATGGGAAGCTAGCCTGGGAGCTAGGAGCTGGAGACACAAGGAGCTAGCCCGGAAACTAGGAACTGGAGACACAAGGAGCTAGCCCGGAAACTAGGAACTGGAGACACAAGGAGCTAGCCTGGGAGCTAGGAACTGGAGACACAAGGAGCTAGCCTGGGAGCTAGGAACTGGAGACACAGGGAGCTAGCCTGGAAACACAGGGAGCTAGCCTGGAAACTTGGAACTGGAAACACAGGGAGCTAGCCTGGAAGCTAGGAGCTGGGGACAAGGAGCTAGCCAGGAAGCTAGGAGCTGGAGACACAGGGAGCTATCCTGGGAGCTAGGAACTGGACACACAAGGAGCTATTCTGGAAGCTAGAAGCTGGGGACACTGAGCTAGCTTGGAAGCTAGGAGCTGGAGACATAGCGAGCTAGCCTGGGAGCTAGGAGCTGGGGACACACGGGGCTAGCTTGGAAGCTAGGAACAAGAGACAGGGAGCTAGCCTGGGAGCTAGGAACAGGAGACACATGGAGCTAGCCTAGAAGCTTGGAACTGGAGACACAGGGAGCTTGTCTGGGAGCTTGGAACCGGAGACACAGGGAGCTAGCCTGGGAGCTAGGAACAGGAGACACAGGGAGCTAGCCTGGGAGCTTGAAACTTGAGACACAGGGAGCTAGCCTGGAAGCTAGGAGCTGGAGACATAGCGAGCTAGCCTGGGAGCTACGAATTGGGGACAGAGGGAGCTAGCCTGGGAGCTAGGAACTGGATACACAGGGAGCTAGCCTGGGAGCTAGTAACTGGAGAAACACAGAGCTAGCCTGGAAGCTAGGAGCTGGGGACACACGGGAGCGAGCCTGGAAGCTGGGAGCTGGAGACACAAGGAGCTAGCCTGGGAGCTAGGAACTGGATACACAGGGAGCTAGCCTGGGAGCTAGGAACTGGAGACACATGGAGCTAGCCTGGAAGCTAGGAGCTGGGGACACATGGGGCTAGCTTGGAAGCTAGGAACTGGAGACAGGGAGCTAGCCTGGGAGCTAGGAACTGGAGAAACAGGGAGCTAGCCTGGAAGCTTGGAACTAGAGACACAGGGAGCTAGCCTGGGAGCTTGGAACCGGAGACACAGGGAACTAGCCTGGGAGCTAGGAACAGGAGACACAGGGAGCTAGCAACTGGATACACAGGGAGCTAGCCTGGGAGCTAGGAACTGGAGACATAGCGAGCTAGCCTGGGAGCTAGGAGCTGGGGACACAGGGAGCTATCCTGGGAGCTAGGAACTGGAGACACAAGGAGCTAGCCTAAGAGCTAGGAACTGGAGACACAGGGAGCTAGCCTGGAAGCTAGGAGCTGGGGACATGGAGCTAGCCTGGAAGCTAGGAGCTGGACACACAGGGAGCTATCCTGGGAGCTAGGAACTGGAGACACAGGGAGCTAGCCTGGGAGCTAGGAACTGGATACACAGGGAGCTAGCCTGGGCGCTAGGAACTGGAGAAACAGGGAGCTAGCCTGGAAGCTAGGAAAAGGAGACACAGGGAGCTAGCCTGTGAGCTAGCAACTGGAAACACAGGGAGCTAGCCTGGGAGCGAGGAACTGGAGACAATGGGAGCTAGGAAATGGAGACACAGGGAGCTAGCCTGGTAGCTAGGAACTGGAGACACAGGGAACTAGCCTGGACACTAGGGACTGGAGACACAGGGAGCTAGCCTTGGAGCTAGGAACTGGAGACACAGGGAGCTAGCCTTTGAGCTAGGAACTGGAGACACGAGGAGCTAGCCTGGAAGCTAGGAACTAGAGACATGGGGAGCTAGCCTGGGAGCTAGGAGCTGGAGACACAAGGAGCTAGCCCGGAAACTAGGAACTGGAGACACAAGGAGCTAGCCCGGAAACTAGGAACTGGAGACACAAGAAGCTAGCCTGGGAGCTAGGAACTGGAGACACAAGGAGCTAGCCTGGGAGCTAGGAACTGGAGACACAGGGAGCTAGCCTGGAAGCTAGGAGCTGGGGACATGGAGCTAGCCTGGAAGCTAGGAGCTAGGAACTTGGAACTGGAAACACAGGGAGCTAGCCTGGAAGCTAGGAGCTGGGGACAAGGAGCTAGCCAGGAAGCTAGGAGCTGGAGACACAGGGAGCTATCCTGGGAGCGAGGAACTGGAGACACAAGGAGCTATTCTGGAAGCTAGAAGCTGGGGATACTGAGCTAGCCTGGAAGCTAGGAGCTGGAGACATAGCGAGCTAGCCTGGGAGCTAGGAATTGGAGACACAGGGAGCTAGCCTGGGAGCTAGGAACTGGATACACAGGGAGCTAGCCTGGGAGCTAGGAACTGGAGACATACGGAGCTAGCCTGGAAGCTAGGAGCTGGGGTCACACGGGGCTAGCTTAGAAGCTAGGAACTGGAGACAGGGAGCTAGCCCGGAAACTAGGAACTGGAGACACAAGGAGCTAGCCCGGAAACTAGGAACTGGAGACACAAGAAGCTAGCCTGGGAGCTAGGAACTGGAGACACAAGGAGCTAGCCTGGGAGCTAGGAACTGGAGACACAGGGAGCTAGCCTGGAAGCTAGGAGCTGGGGACATGGAGCTAGCCTGGAAGCTAGGAGCTAGGAACTTGGAACTGGAAACACAGGGAGCTAGCCTGGAAGCTAGGAGCTGGGGACAAGGAGCTAGCCAGGAAGCTAGGAGCTGGAGACACAGGGAGCTATCCTGGGAGCGAGGAACTGGAGACACAAGGAGCTATTCTGGAAGCTAGAAGCTGGGGATACTGAGCTAGCCTGGAAGCTAGGAGCTGGAGACATAGCGAGCTAGCTTGGGAGCTAGGAATTGGAGACACAGGGAGCTAGCCTGGGAGCTAGGAACTGGATACACAGGGAGCTAGCCTGGGAGCTAGGAACTGGAGACATACGGAGCTAGCCTGGAAGCTAGGAGCTGGGGTCACACGGGGCTAGCTTAGAAGCTAGGAACTGGAGACAGGGAGCTAGCCTGGGAGCTAGGAACTTGAGACACAGGGAGCTAGCCTGGAAGCTTAGAACTTGAGACACAGGGAGCTAGCCTGGGAGCTTGGAACCGGAGACACAGGGAGCTATCCTTGGAGCTAGGAACTGGAGACACAAGGAGCTAGCCTGGACACTAGGAAATGGAGACACAGGGAGCTAGCCTGGAAGTTTGGAGCTGGAGACACAAGGAGCTATTCTGAAAATTTGGAACTGGAGACACAAGGAGCTATTCTGGAAGCTAGAAGCTGGGGACACTGAGCTAGCCTGGAAGCTAGGAGCTGGAGACATAGCGAGCTAGCCTGGGAACTAGGAATTGGAGATACAGGGAGCTAGCCTGGGAGCTAGGAACTGGATACACAGGGAGCTAGGAACTGGAGACATACTGAGCTAGCCTGGAAGCTAGGAGCTGGAGACATAGCGAGCTAGCCTGGGAGCTAGGAATTGGAGACACAGGGAGCTAGCCTGGGAGCTAGGAACTGGATACACAGGGAGCTAGCCTGGGAGCTAGGAACTGGAGACATACGGAGCTAGCCTGGAAGCTAGGAGCTGGGGTCACACGGGGCTAGCTTAGAAGCTAGGAACTGGAGACAGGGAGCCAGCCTGGGAGCTAGGAACTTGAGACACAGGGAGCTAGCCTGGAAGTTTAAAACTTGAGACACAGGGAGCTAGCCTGGGACCTTGGAACCGGAGACACAGGGAGTTTGCCTGGGAGCTAGGAACAGGAGACACAGGGAGCTATCCTTGGAGCTAGGTACTGGAGACACAAGGAGCTAGCCTGGACACTAGGAAATGGAGACACAGGGAGCTAGCCTGGAAGTTTGGAGCTGGAGACACAAGGAGCTATTCTGAAAACTTGGAACTGGAGACACAAGGAGCTATTCTGGAAGCTAGAAGCTGGGGACACTGAGCTAGCCTGGAAGCTAGGAGCTGGAGACATAGTGAGCTAGCCTGGGAACTAGGAATTGGAGACACAGGGAGCTAGCCTGGGAACTAGGAACTGGATACACAAGGAGCTAGCCTGGGAGCTAGGAACTGGAGACATACGGAGCTAGCCTGGAAGCTAGGAGCTGGAGACATAGCGAGCTAGCCTGGGAGCTAGGAAATGGAGACACAGGGAGCTAAACTGGGAGCTAGGAACTGGAGACACAGGGAGCTAGCCTGGGAACATGGAACTGGAAACACAGGGAGCTAGCTTGGAAGCTAGGAGCTGGGGACAAGGAGCTAGCCAAAAGCTAGGAGCTGGAGACACAGGGAGCTAGCCTGGGAGCTAGGAACTGGAGACACAGAGTGCTAGCCTGGAAGCTTGGAACTGGAGACACAGGGAGCTAGCCTGGGAGCTAGGAACAGGAGACACAGGGAGCTAGCCTGGGAACTAGGAACTGGAGACACAGGGAGCTAAACTGGGAGCTAGGAACTGGAGACACAGGGAGCTAGCCTGGGAGCTAGGAACCAGAGACACGAGGAGCTAGCCTGGGAGCTAGGAGGTGGGGACAAGGAGCTAGCCAGGAAGCTAGGAGCTGGAGACACAGGGAGCTATCCTGGGAGCTAGGAACTGGAGACACAAGGAGCTAGCCTAAGAGCAAGGATTTGGAGACACAGGGAGCTAGCCTGGAAGCTAGGAGCTGGGGACATGGAGCTAGCCTGGAAGCTAGGATCTGGACACACAGGGAGCTATCCTGGGAGCTAGGAACTGGAGACACACAGAGCTTTTCTGGAAGCTAGAAGCTGGGGACACTGAGCTAGTCTGGAAGCTAGGAGCTGGAGCCATAGTGAGCTAGCCTGGTAGCTAGGAAGTGGAGACACAGGGAGCTAGCCTGGTAGCTAGGAACTGGAGACACAGGGAACTAGCCTGGACACTAGGGACTGGAGACACAGGGAGCCGGCCTTGGAGCTAGGAACTGGAGACACATGGAGCTAGCCTTTGAGCTAGGAACTGGAGACACGAGGAGCTAGCCTGGAAGCTAGGAACTAGAGACATGGGAAGCTAGCCTGGGAGCTAGGAGCTGGAGACACAAGGAGCTAGCCCGGAAACTAGGAACTGGAGACACAAGGAGCTAGCCCGGAAACTAGGAACTGGAGACACAAGGAGCTAGCCTGGGAGCTAGGAACTGGAGAAACAAGAAGCTAGCCTGGGAGCTAGGAACTGGAGACACAGGGAGCTAGCCTGGAAACACAGGGAGCTAGCCTGGAAACTTGGAACTGGAAACACAGGGAGCTAGCCTGGAAGCTAGGAGCTGGGGACAAGGAGCTAGCCAGGAAGCTAGGAGCTGGAGACACAGGGAGCTATCCTGGGAGCTAGGAACTGGAGACACAAGGAGCTATTCTGGAAGCTAGAAGCTGGGGACACTGAGCTAGCTTGGAAGCTAGGAACTGGAGACATAGCGAGCTAGCCTGGGAGCTAGGAGCTGGGGACACACGGGGCTAGCTTGGAAGCTAGGAACAAGAGACAGGGAGCTAGCCTGGGAGCTAGGAACAGGAGAAACATGGAGCTAGCCTAGAAGCTTGGAACTGGAGACACAGGGAGCTTGTCTGGGAGCTTGGAACCGGAGACACAGGGAGCTAGCCTGGGAGCTAGGAACAGGAGACACAGGGAGCTAGCCTGGGAGCTTGAAACTTGAGACACAGGGAGCTAGCCTGGAAGCTAGGAGCTGGAGACATAGAGAGCTAGCCTGGGAGCTACGAATTGGGGACAGAGGGAGCTAGCCTGGGAGCTAGGAACTGGATACACAGGGAGCTAGCCTGGGAGCTAGTAACTGGAGAAACACAGAGCTAGCCTGGAAGCTAGGAGCTGGGGACACACGGGGCTAGCTTGGAAGCTAGGAACTGGAGACACAGGGAGCTAGTCTGGGAGCTAGTAACTTGAGACACAAGGAGCTAGCCTGGAAACTAGGAAATGGAGACACAGGGAGCGAGCCTGGAAGCTGGGAGCTGGAGACACAAGGAGCTAGCCTGGGAGCTAGGAACTGGATACACAGGGAGCTAGCCTGGGAGCTAGGAACTGGAGACACATGGAGCTAGCCTGGAAGCTAGGAGCTGGGGACACATGGGGCTAGCTTGGAAGCTAGGAACTGGAGACAGGGAGCTAGCCTGGGAGCTAGGAACTGGAGACACAGGGAGCTAGCCTGGAAGCTTGGAACTAGAGACACAGGGAGCTAGCCTGGGAGCTTGGAACCGGAGACACAGGGAACTAGCCTGGGAGCTAGGAACAGGAGACACAGGGAGCTAGCAACTGGATACACAGGGAGCTAGCCTGGGAGCTAGGAACTGGAGACATAGCGAGCTAGCCTGGGAGCTAGGAGCTGGGGACACACGGGGCTAGCTTGGAAGCTAGGAACTGGAGAAAGAAAGCTAGCCTGGGAGCTTGGAACTGGAGAAACAGGGAGCTAGCCTGGAAGCTTGGAAATGGAGACACAAAGAGCTAGCCTGGGAGCTAGGAACAGGAGACAAAGGGAGCTAGCCTGGGAGCTTGGAACTGGAGACACAGGGAGCTAGCCTGGAAGCTAGGAGCTGGAGACATAGCGAGCTAGCCTGGGAGCTAGAAATTGGAGACAGAGGGAGCTAGCCTGGGAGCTAGGAACTGGATACACAAGGAGCTTGCCTGGAAGCTAGTAGCTGGGGACACACGGGGCTAGCTTGGAAGCTAGGAACTGGAAACAGGGAGCTAGCCTGGGAGCTAGGAACTGGAGACACAGGGAGCTAGCCTGGAAGCTTTGAACTGGAGACATAGGGAGCTAGCCTGGGAGCTTGGAACCGGAGACACAGGGAGCTAGCCTGGGAGCTTGGAACCGGAGACACAGGGAACTAGCCTGGGAGCTAGGAACAGGAGACACAGGGAGCTAGCAACTGGATACACAGGGAGCTAGCCTGGGAGCTAGTAACTTGAGACACAAGGAGCTAGCCTGGAAACTAGGAAATGGAGACACAGGGAGCGAGTCTGGAAGCTAGGAGCTGGAGACATAGAGAGCTAGCCTGGGAGCTACGAATTGGGGACAGAGGGAGCTAGCCTGGGAGCTAGGAACTGGATACACAGGGAGCTAGCCTGGGAGCTAGTAACTGGAGAAACACAGAGCTAGCCTGGAAGCTAGGAGCTGGGGACACACGGGGCTAGCTTGGAAGCTAGGAACTGGAGACACAGGGAGCTAGTCTGGGAGCTAGTAACTTGAGACACAAGGAGCTAGCCTGGAAACTAGGAAATGGAGACACAGGGAGCTAGCCTGGAAGCTGGGAGCTGGAGACACAAGGAGCTATCCTCGAAACTAGGAACTGGAGACACAATGAGCTATTCTGGAAGCTAGAAGCTGGGACACTGAGCTAGCCTGGAAGCTAGGAGCTGGAGACATTGCGAGCTAGCCTGGGAGCTAGGAATTGGAAACACAGGGAGCTAGCCTGGGAGCTAGGAACTGGAGAAACAGGGAGATAGCCTGGAAGCTTGGAACTGGAGACACAGGGAGCTAGCCTGGGAGCTAGGAACATGAGACACAGGGAGCTAGCCTGGGAGCTTGGAACTGGAGACCCAGGGAGCTAGCCTGGAGCTAGGAGCTGGAGACATAGCGAGCTAGCCTGGGAGCTAGGAATTGTAGAGAGAAGGAGCTAGCCTGGAAGCTAGGAACTGGATACACAGGGAGCTAGCCTGGGAGCTAGGAACTGGAGACACATGAAGCTAGCCTGGAAGCTAGGAGCTGGGGACACACGGGGCTAGCTTGGAAGCTAGGAACTGGAGACAGGGAGCTAGCCTGTTAGCTAGGAACTGGAGACACAGGGAGCTAGCCTGGAAGCTTGGAACTGGAGACACAGGGAGCTAGCCTGGGAGCTTGGAACCGGAGACACAGGGAGCTAGCCTGGGAGCTAGGAAAAGGAGACACAGAGAGCTAGCATGGGAGCTAGTAACTGGAGACACAGGGAGCTAGCCTGGAAGCTTGGAACTAGAGACACAGGGAGCTAGCCTGGGAGCTTGGAACCGGAGACACAGGGAGCTAGGAACAGGAGACACAGGGAGCTATCCTGGGAGCTAGCAACTGGAGACACAGGGAGCTAGCCTGGGAGCTAGGAATTGGAGACACAGGGAGCTAGCCTGGGAGCTTGGAACCGGAGACACAGGGAGCTAGGAACAGGAGACACAGGGAGCTATCCTGGGAGCTAGGAACTGGATACACAGGGAGCTAGCCTGGGAGCTAGGAACTGGAGACATAGCGAGCTAGCCTGGGAGCTAGGAATTGGAGACAGAAGGAGCTAGCCTGGAAGCTAGGAACTGGATACACAGGGAGCTAGCCTGGGAGCTAGGAACTGGAGACACATGGAGCTAGCCTGGAAGCTAGGAGCTGGGGACACACGGGGCTAGCTTGGAAGCTTGGAACTAGAGACAGGGAGCTAGCCTGTGAGTTAGGAACTGGAGACACAGGGAGCTAGCCTGGAAGCTTGGAACTAGAGACACAGGGAGCTAGCCTGGGAGCTTGGAGCTGGGGACACACGGGGCTAGCTTGGAAGCTAGGAACTGGAGAAAGGGAGCTAGCCTGGGAGCTAGGAACTGGAGAAACAGGGAGCTAGCCTGGAAGCTTGGAACTGGAGACACAAAGAGCTAGCCTGGGAGTTAGGAACAGGAGACACAGGGAGCTAGCCTGGGAGCTTGGAACTGGAGACACAGGGAGCTAGCCTGGAAGCTATGAGCTGGAGACATAGCGAGCTAGCCTGGGAGCTAGAAATTGGAGACAGAGGGAGCAAGCCTGGGAGCTAGGAACTGGATACACAGGGAGCTAGCCTGGAAGCTAGTAGCTGGGGACACACGGGGCTAGCTTGGAAGCTAGGAACTGGAGACAGGGAGCTAGCCTGGGAGCTGGGAACTGGAGACACAGGGAGCTATTCTGGAAGCTAGAAGCTGGGGACACTGAGCTAGCCTGGAAGCTAGGAGCTGGAGACATAGTGAGCTAGCCTGGGAGCTAGGAATTGGATACAGAGGGAGCTAGCCTGGGAGCTAGGAACTGGAGACATAGCGAGCTAGCCTGGGAGCTAGGAGCTGGGGACACACGGGGCTAGCTTGGAAGTTAGGAACAAGAGACAGGGAGCTAGCCTGGGAGCTAGGAACAGGAGACACAGGGAGCTAGCCTAGAAGCTTGGAACTGGAGACACAGGGAGCTTGTCTGGGAGCTTGGAACCGGAGACACAGGGAGCTAGCCTGGGAGCTAGGAACAGGAGACACAGGGAGCTAGCCTGGGAGCTTGGAACCGGAGACACAGGGAACTAGCCTGGGAGCTAGGAATATGAGACACAGGGAGCTAGCCTGGGAGCTAGCAACTGGATACACAGGGAGCTAGCCTGGGAGCTAGGAACTGGAGACATAGCGAGCTAGCCTGGGAGCTAGGAGCTGGGGACACACAGGGCTAGCTTGGAAGCTAGGAACTGGAGAAAGGGAGCTAGCCTGGGAGCTAGGAACTGGAGAAACAGGGAGCTAGCCTGGAAGCTTGGAAATGGAGACACAAAGAGCTAGCCTGGGAGCTAGGAACAGGAGACAAAGGGAGCTAGCCTGGGAGCTTGGAACTGGAGACACAGGGAGCTAGCCTGGAAGCTAGGAGCTGGAGACATAGCGAGCTAGCCTGGGAGCTAGAAATTGGAGACAGAGGGAGCTAGCCTGGGAGCTAGGAACTGGATACACAGGGAGCTTGCCTGGAAGCTAGTAGCTGGGGACACACGGGGCTAGCTTGGAAGCTAGGAACTGGAGACAGGGAGCTAGCCTGGGAGCTAGGAACTGGAGACACAGGGAGCTAGCCTGGAAGCTTTGAACTGGAGACATAGGGAGCTAGCCTGGGAGCTTGGAACCGGAGACACAGGGAGCTAGCCTGGGAGCTAGGAACAGGAGACACAGGGAGCTAGCATGGGAGCTAGCAACTGGAGACATAGGGAGCTAGTCTGGGAGCTAGTAACTTGAGACACAAGGAGCTAGCCCGGAAACTAGGAAATGGAGACACATGGAGCTAGCCTGGAAGCTGGGAGGTGGGGACAAGGAGCTAGCCAGGAAGCTAGGAGCTGGAGACACAGGGAGCTATCCTGGGAGCTAGGAACTGGAGACACAAGGAGCTAGCCTAAGAGCTAGGAACTGGAGACACAGGGAGCTAGCCTGGAAGCTAGGAGCTGGGGACATGGAGCTAGCCTGGAAGCTAGGAGCTGGACACACAGGGAGCTATCCTGGGAGCTAGGAACTGGAGACACACAGAGCTATTCTGGAAGCTAGAAGCTGGGGACACTGAGCTAGCCTGGAAGCTAGGAGCTGGAGACATAGTGAGCTAGCCTGGGAGCTAGGAATTGGAGACACAGGGAGCTAGCCTGGGAGCTAGGAACTGGATACACAGTGAGCTAGCCTGGGAGCTAGGAATTGGAGACATAGCGAGCTAGCCTGGGAGCTAGGAGCTGGGGACACACAGGGCTAGCTTGGAAGCTAGGAACAAGAGACAGGGAGCTAGCCTGGGAGCTAGGAACAGGAGACACAGGGAGCTAGCCTGGGAGCTTGGAACTTGAGACACAGGGAGCTAGCCTGGAAGCTAGGAGCTGGAGACATAGCGAGCTAGACTGGGAGCTACGAATTGGAGACAGAGGGAGCTAGCCTGGGAGCTAGGAACTGGATACACAGGGAGCTAGCCTGGGAGCTAGTAACTGGAGACACACAGAGCTAGCCTGGAAGCTAGGAGCTGGGGACACACGGGGCTAGCTTGGAAGCTAGGAACTGGAGACAGGGAGCTAGCCTGGGAGCTAGGAACTGGAGACACAGGGAGCTAGCCTCGAAGCTTGGAACTGAAGACACAGGGAGCTAGCCTGGGAGCTTGGAACCGGAGACAAAGGAAGCTAGCCTGGGAGCTAGCAACTGGAGACACAGGGAGCTAGTCTGGGAGCTAGTAACTTGAGACACAAGGAGCTAGCCTGGAAACTAGGAAATGGAGACACAGGGAGCGAGTCTGGAAGCTGGGAGCTGGAGACACAAGGAGCTAGCCTCGAAACTGGGAACTGGAGACACAAGGAGCTATTCTGGAAGCTAGAAGCTGGGGACACTGAGCTAGCCTGGAAGCTAGGAGCTGGAGACATAGCGAGCTAGCCTGGGAGCTAGGAATTGGAAACACAGGGAGCTAGCCTGGGAGCTAGGAACTGGATACACAGGGAGCTAGCCTGGGAGCTAGGAACTGGAGACACATGGAGCTAGCCTGGAAGCTAGGAGCTGGGGACACATGGGGCTAGCTTGGAAGCTAGGAACTGGAGACTGGGAGCTAGCCTGGGAGCTAGGAACTGGAGACACAAGGAGCTAGCCTGGGAGCTAGGAACTGGAGACACAGGGAGCTAGCCTGGAAGCTTGGAACTAGAGACACAGGGAGCTAGCCTGGGAGCTTGGAACCGGAGACACAGGGAACTAGCCTCGGAGCTAGGAACAGGAGACACAGGGAGCTAGCCTGGGAGCTAGCAACTGGATACACAGGGAGCTAGCCTGGGAGCTAGGAACTGGAGACATAGCGAGCTAGCCTGGGAGCTAGGAGCTGGGGACACACGGGGCTAGCTTGGAAGCTAGGAACTGGAGACAGGCAGCTAGCCTGGGAGCTAGGAACTGGTGAAACAGGGAGCTAGCCTGGAAGCTTGGAACTGGAGACACAAAGAGCTAGCCTGGGAGCTAGGAACAGGAGACACAGGGAGCTAGCCTGGGAGCTTGGAACTGGAGACACAGGGAGCTAGCCTGGAAGCTAGGAGCTGGAGACATAGCGAGCTAGCCTGGGAGCTAGAAATTGGAGACAGAGGGAGCTAGCCTGAGAGCTAGGAACTGGATACAAAGGGAGCTAGCCTGGAAGCTAGTAGCTGGGGACACACGGGGCTAGCTTGGAAGCTAGGAACTGGAGACAGGGAGCTAGCCTGGGAGCTAGGAACTGGAGACACAGGGAGCTAGCCTGGAAGCTTGGAACTGGAGACACAGGGAGCTAGCCTGGGAGCTTGGAACCGGAGACACAGGGAGCTAGCCTGGGAGCTAGGAACAGGAGACTAAGGGAGCTAGCATGGGAGCTAGCAACTGGAGACACAGGGAGCTAGTCTGGGAGCTAGTAACTTGAGACACAAGGAGCTAGCCTGGAAACTAGGAAATGGAGACACAGGGAGCTAGCCTGGAAGCTGGGAGCTGGAGACACAAGGAGCTATCCTCGAAACTAGGAACTGGAGACACAAGGAGCTATTCTGGAAGCTAGAAGCTGGGGACACTGAGCTAGCCTGGAAGCTAGGAGCTGGAGACATTGCGAGCTAGCCTGGGAGCTAGGAATTGGAAACACAGGGAGCTAGCCTAGGAGCTAGGAACTGGATACACAGGGAGCTAGCCTGGGAGCTAGGAACTGGAGACAAATGGAGCTAGCCTGGAAGCTAGGAGCTGGGGACACATGGGGCTAGCTTGGAAGCTAGGAACTGGAGACAGGGAGCTAGCCTTGAAGCTTGGAACTAGAGACACAGGGAGCTAGCCTGGGAGCTTGGAAAGGAGACACAGGGAGCTAGCCTGGGAGCTAGGAACAGGAGACACAGGGAGCTAGCCTGGGAGCTAGCAACTGGAGACACAGGGAGCTAGCCTGGGAGCTTGGAATTGGAGACACAGGGAGCTAGATTGGGAGCTAGGAACTGGATACACAAGTAGCTAGCCTGGCAGCTAGGAACTGGAGACATGGCGAGCTAGCCTGGGAGCTAGGAGCTGGAGACACACGGGGCTAGCTTGGAAGATAGGAACAGGAGACAGGGAGCTAGCCTGGGAGCTAGGAACTGGAGAAACAGGGAGATAGCCTGGAAGCTTGGAACTGGAGACACAGGGAGCTAGCCTGGGAGCTAGGAACATGAGACACAGGGAGCTAGCCTGGGAGCTTGGAACTGGAGACACAGGGAGCTAGCCTGGAGCTAGGAGCTGGAGACATAGCGAGCTAGCCTGGGAGCTAGGAATTGGAGACAGAAGGAGCTAGCCTGGAAGCTAGGAACTGGATACACAGGGAGCTAGCCTGGGAGCTAGGAACTGGAGACACATGAAGCTAGCCTGGAAGCTAGGAGCTGGGGACACACGGGGCTAGCTTGGAAGCTAGGAACTGGAGACAGGGAGCTAGCCTGTTAGCTAGGAACTGGAGACACAGGGAGCTAGCCTGGAAGCTTGGAACTGGAGACACAGGGAGCTAGCCTGGGAGCTTGGAACCGGAGACACAGGGAGCTAGCCTGGGAGCTAGGAAAAGGAGACACAGAGAGCTAGCATGGGAGCTAGAAACTGGAGACACAGGGAGCTAGCCTGGAAGCTTGGAACTAGAGACACAGGGAGCTAGCCTGGGAGCTTGGAACCGGAGACACAGGGAGCGAGCCTGGGAGCTAGGAAAAGGAGACACAGAGAGCTAGCATGGGAGCTAGTAACTGGAGACACAGGGAGCAAGCCTGGAAGCTTGGAACTAGAGACACAGGGAGCTAGCCTGGAAGCTTGGAACTAGAGACACAGGGAGATAGCCTGGGAGCTTGGAACCGGAGACACAGGGAACTAGCCTGGGAGCTAGGAACAGGAGACACAGGGAGCTAGCCTGGGAGCTAGCAACTGGATACACAGGGAGCTAGCCTGGGAGCTAGGAACTGGAGACATAGCGAGCTAGCCTGGGAGCTAGGAGCTGGGGACACACGGGGCTAGCTTGGAAGCTAGGAACTGGAGACAGGCAGCTAGCCTGGGAGCTAGGAACTGGTGAAACAGGGAGCTAGCCTGGAAGCTTGGAACTGGAGACACAAAGAGCTAGCCTGGGAGCTAGGAACAGGAGACACAGGGAGCTAGCCTGGGAGCTTGGAACTGGAGACACAGGGAGCTAGCCTGGAAGCTAGGAGCTGGAGACATAGCGAGCTAGCCTGGGAGCTAGAAATTGGAGACAGAGGGAGCTAGCCTGAGAGCTAGGAACTGGATACAAAGGGAGCTAGCCTGGAAGCTAGTAGCTGGGGACACACGGGGCTAGCTTGGAAGCTAGGAACTGGAGACAGGGAGCTAGCCTGGGAGCTAGGAACTGGAGACACAGGGAGCTAGCCTGGAAGCTTGGAACTGGAGACACAGGGAGCTAGCCTGGGAGCTTGGAACCGGAGACACAGGGAGCTAGCCTGGGAGCTAGGAACAGGAGACAAAGGGAGCTAGCATGGGAGCTAGCAACTGGAGACACAGGGAGCTAGTCTGGGAGCTAGTAACTTGAGACACAAGGAGCTAGCCTGGAAACTAGGAAATGGAGACACAGGGAGCTAGCCTGGAAGCTGGGAGCTGGAGACACAAGGAGCTATCCTCGAAACTAGGAACTGGAGACACAAGGAGCTATTCTGGAAGCTAGAAGCTGGGGACACTGAGCTAGCCTGGAAGCTAGGAGCTGGAGACATTGCGAGCTAGCCTGGGAGCTAGGAATTGGAAACACAGGGAGCTAGCCTAGGAGCTAGGAACTGGATACACAGGGAGCTAGCCTGGGAGCTAGGAACTGGAGACAAATGGAGCTAGCCTGGAAGCTAGGAGCTGGGGACACATGGGGCTAGCTTGGAAGCTAGGAACTGGAGACAGGGAGCTAGCCTTGAAGCTTGGAACTAGAGACACAGGGAGCTAGCCTGGGAGCTTGGAAAGGAGACACAGGGAGCTAGCCTGGGAGCTAGGAACAGGAGACACAGGGAGCTAGCCTGGGAGCTAGCAACTGGAGACACAGGGAGCTAGCCTGGGAGCTTGGAATTGGAGACACAGGGAGCTAGATTGGGAGCTAGGAACTGGATACACAAGTAGCTAGCCTGGCAGCTAGGAACTGGAGACATGGCGAGCTAGCCTGGGAGCTAGGAGCTGGAGACACACGGGGCTAGCTTGGAAGATAGGAACTGGAGACAGGGAGCTAGCCTGGGAGCTAGGAACTGGAGAAACAGGGAGATAGCCTGGAAGCTTGGAACTGGAGACACAGGGAGCTAGCCTGGGAGCTAGGAACATGAGACACAGGGAGCTAGCCTGGGAGCTTGGAACTGGAGACACAGGGAGCTAGCCTGGAGCTAGGAGCTGGAGACATAGCGAGCTAGCCTGGGAGCTAGGAATTGGAGACAGAAGGAGCTAGCCTGGAAGCTAGGAACTGGATACACAGGGAGCTAGCCTGGGAGCTAGGAACTGGAGACACATGAAGCTAGCCTGGAAGCTAGGAGCTGGGGACACACGGGGCTAGCTTGGAAGCTAGGAACTGGAGACAGGGAGCTAGCCTGTTAGCTAGGAACTGGAGACACAGGGAGCTAGCCTGGAAGCTTGGAACTGGAGACACAGGGAGCTAGCCTGGGAGCTTGGAACCGGAGACACAGGGAGCTAGCCTGGGAGCTAGGAAAAGGAGACACAGAGAGCTAGCATGGGAGCTAGTAACTGGAGACACAGGGAGCTAGCCTGGAAGCTTGGAACTAGAGACACAGGGAGCTAGCCTGGGAGCTTGGAACCGGAGACACAGGGAGCGAGCCTGGGAGCTAGGAAAAGGAGACACAGAGAGCTAGCATGGGAGCTAGTAACTGGAGACACAGGGAGCAAGCCTGGAAGCTTGGAACTAGAGACACAGGGAGCTAGCCTGGAAGCTTGGAACTAGAGACACAGGGAGATAGCCTGGGAGCTTGGAACCGGAGACACAGGGAGCTAGGAACAGGAGACACAGGGAGCTAGCCTGGGAGCTAGCAACTGGAAACACAGGGAGCTAGCCTGGGAGCGAGGAACTGGAGACAATGGGAGCTAGGAAATGGAGACACAGGGAGCTAGCCTGGTAGCTAGGAACTGGAGACACAGGGAACTAGCCTGGACACTAGGGACTGGAGACACAGGGAGCTAGCCTTGGAGCTAGGAACTGGAGACACAGGGAGCTAGCCTTTGAGATAGGAACTGGAGACACGAGGAGCTAGCCTGGAAGCTAGGAACTAGAGACATGGGGAGCTAGCCTGGGAGCTAGGAGCTGGAGACACAAGGAGCTAGCCCGGAAACTAGGAACTGGAGACACAAGGAGCTAGCCCGGAAACTAGGAACTGGAGACACAAGAAGCTAGCCTGGGAGCTAGGAACTGGAGACACAAGGAGCTAGCCTGGGAGCTAGGAACTGGAGACACAGGGAGCTAGCCTGGAAGCTAGGAGCTGGGGACATGGAGCTAGCCTGGAAGCTAGGAGCTAGGAACTTGGAACTGGAAACACAGGGAGCTAGCCTGGAAGCTAGGAGCTGGGGACAAGGAGCTAGCCAGGAAGCTAGGAGCTGGAGACACAGGGAGCTATCCTGGGAGCGAGGAACTGGAGACACAAGGAGCTATTCTGGAAGCTAGAAGCTGGGGATACTGAGCTAGCCTGGAAGCTAGGAGCTGGAGACATAGCGAGCTAGCCTGGGAGCTAGGAATTGGAGACACAGGGAGCTAGCCTGGGAGCTAGGAACTGGATACACAGGGAGCTAGCCTGGGAGCTAGGAACTGGAGACATACGGAGCTAGCCTGGAAGCTAGGAGCTGGGGTCACACGGGGCTAGCTTAGAAGCTAGGAACTGGAGACAGGGAGCTAGCCTGGGAGCTAGGAACTTGAGACACAGGGAGCTAGCCTGGAAGCTTAGAACTTGAGACACAGGGAGCTAGCCTGGGAGCTTGGAACCGGAGACACAGGGAGTTAGCCTGGGAGCTAGGAACAGGAGACACAGGGAGCTATCCTTGGAGCTAGGAACTGGAGACACAAGGAGCTAGCCTGGACACTAGGAAATGGAGACACAGGGAGCTAGCCTGGAAGTTTGGAGCTGGAGACACAAGGAGCTATTCTGAAAACTTGGAACTGGAGACACAAGGAGCTATTCTGGAAGCTAGAAGCTGGGGACACTGAGCTAGCCTGGAAGCTAGGAGCTGGAGACATAGCGAGCTAGCCTGGGAACTAGGAATTGGAGATACAGGGAGCTAGCCTGGGAGCTAGGAACTGGATACACAGGGAGCTAGGAACTGGAGACATACGGAGCTAGCCTGGAAGCTAGGAGCTGGGGTCACACGGGGCTAGCTTAGAAGCTAGGAACTGGAGACAGGGAGCTAGCCTGGGAGCTAGGAACTTGAGACACAGGGAGTTAGCCTGGAAGCTTAGAACTTGAGACACAGGGAGCTATCCTGGGAGCTTGGAACCGGAGACACAGGGAGTTAGCCTGGGAGCTAGGAACAGGAGACACAGGGAGCTATCCTTGGAGCTAGGGACTGGAGACACAAGGAGCTAGCCTGGACACTAGGAAATGGAGACACAGGGAGCTAGCCTGGAAGTTTGGAGCTGGAGACACAAGGAGCTATTCTGAAAACTTGGAACTGGAGACACAAGGAGCTATTCTGGAAGCTAGAAGCTGGGGATACTGAGCTAGCCTGGAAGCTAGGAGCTGGAGACATAGCGAGCTAGCCTGGGAGCTAGGAATTGGAGACACAGGGAGCTAGCCTGGGAGCTAGGAACTGGATACACAGGGAGCTAGCCTGGGAGCTAGGAACTGGAGACATACGGAGCTAGCCTGGAAGCTAGGAGCTGGGGTCACACGGGGCTAGCTTAGAAGCTAGGAACTGGAGACAGGGAGCCAGCCTGGGAGCTAGGAACTTGAGACACAGGGAGCTAGCCTGGAAGTTTAAAACTTGAGACACAGGGAGCTAGCCTGGGACCTTGGAACCGGAGACACAGGGAGTTTGCCTGGGAGCTAGGAACAGGAGACACAGGGAGCTATCCTTGGAGCTAGGAACTGGAGACACAAGGAGCTAGCCTGGACACTAGGAAATGGAGACACAGGGAGCTAGCCTGGAAGTTTGGAGCTGGAGACACAAGGAGCTATTCTGAAAACTTGGAACTGGAGACACAAGGAGCTATTCTGGAAGCTAGAAGCTGGGGACACTGAGCTAGCCTGGAAGCTAGGAGCTGGAGACATAGTGAGCTAGCCTGGGAACTAGGAATTGGAGACACAGGGAGCTAGCCTGGGAGCTAGGAACTGGATACACAAGGAGCTAGCCTGGGAGCTAGGAACTGGAGACATACGGAGCTATCCTGGAAGCTAGGAGCTGGAGACATAGCGAGCTAGCCTGGGAGCTAGGAAATGGAGACACAGGGAGCTAAACTGGGAGCTAGGAACTGGAGACACAGGGAGCTAGCCTGGGAGCTAGGAACAGGAGACAAAGGGAGCTAGCATGGGAGCTAGCAACTGGAGACACAGGGAGCTAGTCTGGGAGCTAGTAACTTGAGACACAAGGAGCTAGCCTGGAAACTAGGAAATGGAGACACAGGGAGCTAGCCTGGAAGCTGGGAGCTGGAGACACAAGGAGCTATCCTCGAAACTAGGAACTGGAGACACAAGGAGCTATTCTGGAAGCTAGAAGCTGGGGACACTGAGCTAGCCTGGAAGCTAGGAGCTGGAGACATTGCGAGCTAGCCTGGGAGCTAGGAATTGGAAACACAGGGAGCTAGCCTAGGAGCTAGGAACTGGATACACAGGGAGCTAGCCTGGGAGCTAGGAACTGGAGACAAATGGAGCTAGCCTGGAAGCTAGGAGCTGGGGACACATGGGGCTAGCTTGGAAGCTAGGAACTGGAGACAGGGAGCTAGCCTTGAAGCTTGGAACTAGAGACACAGGGAGCTAGCCTGGGAGCTTGGAAAGGAGACACAGGGAGCTAGCCTGGGAGCTAGGAACAGGAGACACAGGGAGCTAGCCTGGGAGCTAGCAACTGGAGACACAGGGAGCTAGCCTGGGAGCTTGGAATTGGAGACACAGGGAGCTAGATTGGGAGCTAGGAACTGGATACACAAGTAGCTAGCCTGGCAGCTAGGAACTGGAGACATGGCGAGCTAGCCTGGGAGCTAGGAGCTGGAGACACACGGGGCTAGCTTGGAAGATAGGAACTGGAGACAGGGAGCTAGCCTGGGAGCTAGGAACTGGAGAAACAGGGAGATAGCCTGGAAGCTTGGAACTGGAGACACAGGGAGCTAGCCTGGGAGCTAGGAACATGAGACACAGGGAGCTAGCCTGGGAGCTTGGAACTGGAGACACAGGGAGCTAGCCTGGAGCTAGGAGCTGGAGACATAGCGAGCTAGCCTGGGAGCTAGGAATTGGAGACAGAAGGAGCTAGCCTGGAAGCTAGGAACTGGATACACAGGGAGCTAGCCTGGGAGCTAGGAACTGGAGACACATGAAGCTAGCCTGGAAGCTAGGAGCTGGGGACACACGGGGCTAGCTTGGAAGCTAGGAACTGGAGACAGGGAGCTAGCCTGTTAGCTAGGAACTGGAGACACAGGGAGCTAGCCTGGAAGCTTGGAACTGGAGACACAGGGAGCTAGCCTGGGAGCTTGGAACCGGAGACACAGGGAGCTAGCCTGGGAGCTAGGAAAAGGAGACACAGAGAGCTAGCATGGGAGCTAGTAACTGGAGACACAGGGAGCTAGCCTGGAAGCTTGGAACTAGAGACACAGGGAGCTAGCCTGGGAGCTTGGAACCGGAGACACAGGGAGCTAGCCTGGGAGCTAGGAAAAGGAGACACAGAGAGCTAGCATGGGAGCTAGTAACTGGAGACACAGGGAGCAAGCCTGGAAGCTTGGAACTAGAGACACAGGGAGCTAGCCTGGAAGCTTGGAACTAGAGACACAGGGAGCTAGCCTGGGAGCTTGGAACCGGAGACACAGGGAGCTAGGAACAGGAGACACAGGGAGCTATCCTGGGAGCTAGCAACTGGAGACACAGGGAGCTAGCCTGGGAGCTAGGAATTGGAGACACAGGGAGCTAGCCTGGGAGCTAGGAACTGGAGACATAGCGAGCTAGCCTGGGAGCTAGGAAATGGAGACACACGGGGCTAGCTTGGAAGCTAGGAACTGGAGACAGGGAGCTAGCCTGGGAGCTAGGAACTGGAGAAACAGGGAGCTAGCCTGGAAGCTTGGAACTGGAGACACAGGGAGCTAGCCTGGGAGCTAGGAACAGGAGACACAGGGAGCTAGCCTGGGAGCTTGAAGCTGGGGACACTGAGCTAGCCTGGAAGCTAGGAACTGGAGACACAGGGAGCTAGCCTGGGAGCTAGCAACTGGAGAAACAGGGAGCTAGCCTGGGAGCTAGGAACAGGAGACACAGGGAGCTAGCCTGGGAGCTAGCAACTGGAGACACAGGGAGCTAGTCTGGGAGCTAGTAACTTGAGACACAAGGAGCTAGCCTGGAAACTAAGAAATGGAGACACAGGGAGCGAGCCTGGAAGCTGGGAGCTGGAGACACAAGGAGCTAGCCTCGAAACTGGGAACTGGAGACACAAGGAGCTATTCTGGAAGCTAGAAGCTGGGGACACTGAGCTAGCCTGGAAGCTAGGAGCTGGAGACATAGCGAGCTAGCCTGGGAGCTAGGAATTGGAAACACAGGGAGCTAGCCTGGGAGCTAGGAACTGTATACACAGGGAGCTAGCCTGGGAGCTAGGAACTGGAGACACATGGAGCTAGCCTGGAAGCTAGGAGCTGGAGACACAAGGAGCAATTCTGGAAATTAGAAGCTGGGAAACTGAGCTAGCCTGGAAGCTAGGAGCTGGAGACATAGCGAGCTGGCCTGGGAATAGCGAGCTTGACTGGGAGCGAGGAAATGGAAACACAGGGAGCTAGCCTTGGATCTAGGAACTGGAGACACAGGGAGCTAGCCTGGAGACACAGGGAGCAACCCTGGAAGCTTCGAACTGGAGACAAAGGGAGCTAACCTGGGAGCTAGAAACTGGAGACACAGTGAGCTAGCCTGGAAGCTTGGAACTTGAGACAAAGGGAGCTAGCCTGGGAGCTTGGAACGGGAGACACAGTGAGCTAGCCTGGGCGCTAGGAACTGGAGAAACAGGGAGCTAGCCTGGAAGCTAGGAAAAGGAGACACAGGGAGCTAGCCTGGGAGCTAGCAACTGGAAACACAGGGAGCTAGCCTGGGAGCGAGGAACTGGAGACAATGGGAGCTAGGAAATGGAGACACAGGGAGCTAGCCTGGTAGCTAGGAACTGGAGACACAGGGAACTAGCCTGGACACTAGGGACTGGAGACACAGGGAGCTAGCCTTGGAGCTAGGAACTGGAGACACAGGGAGCTAGCCTTTGAGATAGGAACTGGAGACACGAGGAGCTAGCCTGGAAGCTAGGAACTAGAGACATGGGGAGCTAGCCTGGGAGCTAGGAGCTGGAGACACAAGGAGCTAGCCCGGAAACTAGGAACTGGAGACACAAGGAGCTAGCCCGGAAACTAGGAACTGGAGACACAAGAAGCTAGCCTGGGAGCTAGGAACTGGAGACACAAGGAGCTAGCCTGGGAGCTAGGAACTGGAGACACAGGGAGCTAGCCTGGAAGCTAGGAGCTGGGGACATGGAGCTAGCCTGGAAGCTAGGAGCTAGGAACTTGGAACTGGAAACACAGGGAGCTAGCCTGGAAGCTAGGAGCTGGGGACAAGGAGCTAGCCAGGAAGCTAGGAGCTGGAGACACAGGGAGCTATCCTGGGAGCGAGGAACTGGAGACACAAGGAGCTATTCTGGAAGCTAGAAGCTGGGGATACTGAGCTAGCCTGGAAGCTAGGAGCTGGAGACATAGCGAGCTAGCCTGGGAGCTAGGAATTGGAGACACAGGGAGCTAGCCTGGGAGCTAGGAACTGGATACACAGGGAGCTAGCCTGGGAGCTAGGAACTGGAGACATACGGAGCTAGCCTGGAAGCTAGGAGCTGGGGTCACACGGGGCTAGCTTAGAAGCTAGGAACTGGAGACAGGGAGCTAGCCTGGGAGCTAGGAACTTGAGACACAGGGAGCTAGCCTGGAAGCTTAGAACTTGAGACACAGGGAGCTAGCCTGGGAGCTTGGAACCGGAGACACAGGGAGTTAGCCTGGGAGCTAGGAACAGGAGACACAGGGAGCTATCCTTGGAGCTAGGAACTGGAGACACAAGGAGCTAGCCTGGACACTAGGAAATGGAGACACAGGGAGCTAGCCTGGAAGTTTGGAGCTGGAGACACAAGGAGCTATTCTGAAAACTTGGAACTGGAGACACAAGGAGCTATTCTGGAAGCTAGAAGCTGGGGACACTGAGCTAGCCTGGAAGCTAGGAGCTGGAGACATAGCGAGCTAGCCTGGGAACTAGGAATTGGAGATACAGGGAGCTAGCCTGGGAGCTAGGAACTGGATACACAGGGAGCTAGGAACTGGAGACATACGGAGCTAGCCTGGAAGCTAGGAACTTGAGACACAGGGAGCTAGCCTGGAAGTTTAAAACTTGAGACACAGGGAGCTAGCCTGGGACCTTGGAACCGGAGACACAGGGAGTTTGCCTGGGAGCTAGGAACAGGAGACACAGGGAGCTATCCTTGGAGCTAGGAACTGGAGACACAAGGAGCTAGCCTGGACACTAGGAAATGGAGACACAGGGAGCTAGCCTGGAAGTTTGGAGCTGGAGACACAAGGAGCTATTCTGAAAACTTGGAACTGGAGACACAAGGAGCTATTCTGGAAGCTAGAAGCTGGGGACACTGAGCTAGCCTGGAAGCTAGGAGCTGGAGACATAGTGAGCTAGCCTGGGAACTAGGAATTGGAGACACAGGGAGCTAGCCTGGGAGCTAGGAACTGGATACACAAGGAGCTAGCCTGGGAGCTAGGAACTGGAGACATACGGAGCTATCCTGGAAGCTAGGAGCTGGAGACATAGCGAGCTAGCCTGGGAGCTAGGAAATGGAGACACAGGGAGCTAAACTGGGAGCTAGGAACTGGAGACACAGGGAGCTAGCCTGGGAACATGGAACTGGAAACACAGGGAGCTAGCTTGGAAGCTAGGAGCTGGGGACAAGGAGCTAGCCAAAAGATAGGAGTTGGGGACACAGGGAGCTAGCCTGGGAGCTAGGAACTGGAGACACAGAGAGCTAGCCTGGAAGCTTGGAACTGGAGACACAGGGAGCTAGCCTGGGAGCTAGGAACAGGAGACACAGGGAGCTAGCCTGGGAACTAGGAACTGGAGACACAGGGAGCTAAACTGGGAGCTAGGAACTGGAGACACAGGGAGCTAGCCTGGGAGCTAGGAACCAGAGACACGAGGAGCTAGCCTGGGAGCTAGGAGGTGGGGACAAGGAGCTAGCCAGGAAGCTAGGAGCTGGAGACACAGGGAGCTATCCTGGGAGCTAGGAACTGGAGACACAAGGAGCTAGCCTAAGAGCTAGGATTTGGAGACACAGGGAGCTAGCCTGGAAGCTAGGAGCTGGGGACATGGAGCTAGCCTGGAAGCTAGGATCTGGACACACAGGGAGCTATCCTGGGAGCTAGGAACTGGAGACACACAGAGCTTTTCTGGAAGCTAGAAGCTGGGGACACTGAGCTAGCCTGGAAGCTAGGAGCTGGAGCCATAGTGAGCTAGCCTGGTAGCTAGGAAGTGGAGACACAGGGAGCTAGCCTGGTAGCTAGGAACTGGAGACACAGGGAACTAGCCTGGACACTAGGGACTGGAGACACAGGGAGCCGGCCTTGGAGCTAGGAACTGGAGACACATGGAGCTAGCCTTTGAGCTAGGAACTGGAGACACGAGGAGCTAGCCTGGAAGCTAGGAACTAGAGACATGGGAAGCTAGCCTGGGAGCTAGGAGCTGGAGACACAAGGAGCTAGCCCGGAAACTAGGAACTGGAGACACAAGGAGCTAGCCCGGAAACTAGGAACTGGAGACACAAGGAGCTAGCCTGGGAGCTAGGAACTGGAGACACAAGGAGCTAGCCTGGGAGCTAGGAACTGGAGACACAGGGAGCTAGCCTGGAAACACAGGGAGCTAGCCTGGAAACTTGGAACTGGAAACACAGGGAGCTAGCCTGGAAGCTAGGAGCTGGGGACAAGGAGCTAGCCAGGAAGCTAGGAGCTGGAGACACAGGGAGCTATCCTGGGAGCTAGGAACTGGACTCACAAGGAGCTATTCTGGAAGCTAGAAGCTGGGGACACTGAGCTAGCTTGGAAGCTAGGAGCTGGAGACATAGCGAGCTAGCCTGGGAGCTAGGAGCTGGGGACACACGGGGCTAGCTTGGAAGCTAGGAACAAGAGACAGGGAGCTAGCCTGGGAGCTAGGAACAGGAGACACATGGAGCTAGCCTAGAAGCTTGGAACTGGAGACACAGGGAGCTTGTCTGGGAGCTTGGAACCGGAGACACAGGGAGCTAGCCTGGGAGCTAGGAACAGGAGACACAGGGAGCTAGCCTGGGAGCTTGAAACTTGAGACACAGGGAGCTAGCCTGGAAGCTAGGAGCTGGAGACATAGCGAGCTAGCCTGGGAGCTACGAATTGGGGACAGAGGGAGCTAGCCTGGGAGCTAGGAACTGGATACACAGGGAGCTAGCCTGGGAGCTAGTAACTGGAGAAACACAGAGCTAGCCTGGAAGCTAGGAGCTGGGGACACACGGGAGCGAGCCTGGAAGCTGGGAGCTGGAGACACAAGGAGCTAGCCTGGGAGCTAGGAACTGGATACACAGGGAGCTAGCCTGGGAGCTAGGAACTGGAGACACATGGAGCTAGCCTGGAAGCTAGGAGCTGGGGACACATGGGGCTAGCTTGGAAGCTAGGAACTGGAGACAGGGAGCTAGCCTGGGAGCTAGGAACTGGAGAAACAGGGAGCTAGCCTGGAAGCTTGGAACTAGAGACACAGGGAGCTAGCCTGGGAGCTTGGAACCGGAGACACAGGGAACTAGCCTGGGAGCTAGGAACAGGAGACACAGGGAGCTAGCAACTGGATACACAGGGAGCTAGCCTGGGAGCTAGGAACTGGAGACATAGCGAGCTAGCCTGGGAGCTAGGAGCTGGGGACACAGGGAGCTATCCTGGGAGCTAGGAACTGGAGACACAAGGAGCTAGCCTAAGAGCTAGGAACTGGAGACACAGGGAGCTAGCCTGGAAGCTAGGAGCTGGGGACATGGAGCTAGCCTGGAAGCTAGGAGCTGGACACACAGGGAGCTATCCTGGGAGCTAGGAACTGGAGACACAGGGAGCTAGCCTGGGAGCTAGGAACTGGATACACAGGGAGCTAGCCTGGGCGCTAGGAACTGGAGAAACAGGGAGCTAGCCTGGAAGCTAGGAAAAGGAGACACAGGGAGCTAGCCTGGGAGCTAGCAACTGGAAACACAGGGAGCTAGCCTGGGAGCGAGGAACTGGAGACAATGGGAGCTAGGAAATGGAGACACAGGGAGCTAGCCTGGTAGCTAGGAACTGGAGACACAGGGAACTAGCCTGGACACTAGGGACTGGAGACACAGGGAGCTAGCCTTGGAGCTAGGAACTGGAGACACAGGGAGCTAGCCTTTGAGCTAGGAACTGGAGACACGAGGAGCTAGCCTGGAAGCTAGGAACTAGAGACATGGGGAGCTAGCCTGGGAGCTAGGAGCTGGAGACACAAGGAGCTAGCCCGGAAACTAGGAACTGGAGACACAAGGAGCTAGCCCGGAAACTAGGAACTGGAGACACAAGAAGCTAGCCTGGGAGCTAGGAACTGGAGACACAAGGAGCTAGCCTGGGAGCTAGGAACTGGAGACACAGGGAGCTAGCCTGGAAGCTAGGAGCTGGGGACATGGAGCTAGCCTGGAAGCTAGGAGCTAGGAACTTGGAACTGGAAACACAGGGAGCTAGCCTGGAAGCTAGGAGCTGGGGACAAGGAGCTAGCCAGGAAGCTAGGAGCTGGAGACACAGGGAGCTATCCTGGGAGCGAGGAACTGGAGACACAAGGAGCTATTCTGGAAGCTAGAAGCTGGGGATACTGAGCTAGCCTGGAAGCTAGGAGCTGGAGACATAGCGAGCTAGCCTGGGAGCTAGGAATTGGAGACACAGGGAGCTAGCCTGGGAGCTAGGAACTGGATACACAGGGAGCTAGCCTGGGAGCTAGGAACTGGAGACATACGGAGCTAGCCTGGAAGCTAGGAGCTGGGGTCACACGGGGCTAGCTTAGAAGCTAGGAACTGGAGACAGGGAGCTAGCCCGGAAACTAGGAACTGGAGACACAAGGAGCTAGCCCGGAAACTAGGAACTGGAGACACAAGAAGCTAGCCTGGGAGCTAGGAACTGGAGACACAAGGAGCTAGCCTGGGAGCTAGGAACTGGAGACACAGGGAGCTAGCCTGGAAGCTAGGAGCTGGGGACATGGAGCTAGCCTGGAAGCTAGGAGCTAGGAACTTGGAACTGGAAACACAGGGAGCTAGCCTGGAAGCTAGGAGCTGGGGACAAGGAGCTAGCCAGGAAGCTAGGAGCTGGAGACACAGGGAGCTATCCTGGGAGCGAGGAACTGGAGACACAAGGAGCTATTCTGGAAGCTAGAAGCTGGGGATACTGAGCTAGCCTGGAAGCTAGGAGCTGGAGACATAGCGAGCTAGCCTGGGAGCTAGGAATTGGAGACACAGGGAGCTAGCCTGGGAGCTAGGAACTGGATACACAGGGAGCTAGCCTGGGAGCTAGGAACTGGAGACATACGGAGCTAGCCTGGAAGCTAGGAGCTGGGGTCACACGGGGCTAGCTTAGAAGCTAGGAACTGGAGACAGGGAGCTAGCCTGGGAGCTAGGAACTTGAGACACAGGGAGCTAGCCTGGAAGCTTAGAACTTGAGACACAGGGAGCTAGCCTGGGAGCTTGGAACCGGAGACACAGGGAGCTATCCTTGGAGCTAGGAACTGGAGACACAAGGAGCTAGCCTGGACACTAGGAAATGGAGACACAGGGAGCTAGCCTGGAAGTTTGGAGCTGGAGACACAAGGAGCTATTCTGAAAATTTGGAACTGGAGACACAAGGAGCTATTCTGGAAGCTAGAAGCTGGGGACACTGAGCTAGCCTGGAAGCTAGGAGCTGGAGACATAGCGAGCTAGCCTGGGAACTAGGAATTGGAGATACAGGGAGCTAGCCTGGGAGCTAGGAACTGGATACACAGGGAGCTAGGAACTGGAGACATACTGAGCTAGCCTGGAAGCTAGGAGCTGGAGACATAGCGAGCTAGCCTGGGAGCTAGGAATTGGAGACACAGGGAGCTAGCCTGGGAGCTAGGAACTGGATACACAGGGAGCTAGCCTGGGAGCTAGGAACTGGAGACATACGGAGCTAGCCTGGAAGCTAGGAGCTGGGGTCACACGGGGCTAGCTTAGAAGCTAGGAACTGGAGACAGGGAGCCAGCCTGGGAGCAAGGAACTTGAGACACAGGGAGCTAGCCTGGAAGTTTAAAACTTGAGACACAGGGAGCTAGCCTGGGACCTTGGAACCGGAGACACAGGGAGTTTGCCTGGGAGCTAGGAACAGGAGACACAGGGAGCTATCCTTGGAGCTAGGTACTGGAGACACAAGGAGCTAGCCTGGACACTAGGAAATGGAGACACAGGGAGCTAGCCTGGAAGTTTGGAGCTGGAGACACAAGGAGCTATTCTGAAAACTTGGAACTGGAGACACAAGGAGCTATTCTGGAAGCTAGAAGCTGGGGACACTGAGCTAGCCTGGAAGCTAGGAGCTGGAGACATAGTGAGCTAGCCTGGGAACTAGGAATTGGAGACACAGGGAGCTAGCCTGGGAACTAGGAACTGGATACACAAGGAGCTAGCCTGGGAGCTAGGAACTGGAGACATACGGAGCTAGCCTGGAAGCTAGGAGCTGGAGACATAGCGAGCTAGCCTGGGAGCTAGGAAATGGAGACACAGGGAGCTAAACTGGGAGCTAGGAACTGGAGACACAGGGAGCTAGCCTGGGAACATGGAACTGGAAACACAGGGAGCTAGCTTGGAAGCTAGGAGCTGGGGACAAGGAGCTAGCCAAAAGCTAGGAGCTGGAGACACAGGGAGCTAGCCTGGGAGCTAGGAACTGGAGACACAGAGTGCTAGCCTGGAAGCTTGGAACTGGAGACACAGGGAGCTAGCCTGGGAGCTAGGAACAGGAGACACAGGGAGCTAGCCTGGGAACTAGGAACTGGAGACACAGGGAGCTAAACTGGGAGCTAGGAACTGGAGACACAGGGAGCTAGCCTGGGAGCTAGGAACCAGAGACACGAGGAGCTAGCCTGGGAGCTAGGAGGTGGGGACAAGGAGCTAGCCAGGAAGCTAGGAGCTGGAGACACAGGGAGCTATCCTGGGAGCTAGGAACTGGAGACACAAGGAGCTAGCCTAAGAGCAAGGATTTGGAGACACAGGGAGCTAGCCTGGAAGCTAGGAGCTGGGGACATGGAGCTAGCCTGGAAGCTAGGATCTGGACACACAGGGAGCTATCCTGGGAGCTAGGAACTGGAGACACACAGAGCTTTTCTGGAAGCTAGAAGCTGGGGACACTGAGCTAGTCTGGAAGCTAGGAGCTGGAGCCATAGTGAGCTAGCCTGGTAGCTAGGAAGTGGAGACACAGGGAGCTAGCCTGGTAGCTAGGAACTGGAGACACAGGGAACTAGCCTGGACACTAGGGACTGGAGACACAGGGAGCCGGCCTTGGAGCTAGGAACTGGAGACACATGGAGCTAGCCTTTGAGCTAGGAACTGGAGACACGAGGAGCTAGCCTGGAAGCTAGGAACTAGAGACATGGGAAGCTAGCCTGGGAGCTTGGAGCTGGAGACACAAGGAGCTAGCCCGGAAACTAGGAACTGGAGACACAAGGAGCTAGCCCGGAAACTAGGAACTGGAGACACAAGGAGCTAGCCTGGGAGCTAGGAACTGGAGAAACAAGAAGCTAGCCTGGGAGCTAGGAACTGGAGACACAGGGAGCTAGCCTGGAAACACAGGGAGCTAGCCTGGAAACTTGGAACTGGAAACACAGGGAGCTAGCCTGGAAGCTAGGAGCTGGGGACAAGGAGCTAGCCAGGAAGCTAGGAGCTGGAGACACAGGGAGCTATCCTGGGAGCTATGAACTGGAGACACAAGGAGCTATTCTGGAAGCTAGAAGCTGGGGACACTGAGCTAGCTTGGAAGCTAGGAACTGGAGACATAGCGAGCTAGCCTGGGAGCTAGGAGCTGGGGACACACGGGGCTAGCTTGGAAGCTAGGAACAAGAGACAGGGAGCTAGCCTGGGAGCTAGGAACAGGAGAAACATGGAGCTAGCCTAGAAGCTTGGAACTGGAGACACAGGGAGCTTGTCTGGGAGCTTGGAACCGGAGACACAGGGTGCTAGCCTGGGAGCTAGGAACAGGAGACACAGGGAGCTAGCCTGGGAGCTTGAAACTTGAGACACAGGGAGCTAGCCTGGAAGCTAGGAGCTGGAGACATAGAGAGCTAGCCTGGGAGCTACGAATTGGGGACAGAGGGAGCTAGCCTGGGAGCTAGGAACTGGATACACAGGGAGCTAGCCTGGGAGCTAGTAACTGGAGAAACACAGAGCTAGCCTGGAAGCTAGGAGCTGGGGACACACGGGGCTAGCTTGGAAGCTAGGAACTGGAGACACAGGGAGCTAGTCTGGGAGCTAGTAACTTGAGACACAAGGAGCTAGCCTGGAAACTAGGAAATGGAGACACAGGGAGCGAGCCTGGAAGCTGGGAGCTGGAGACACAAGGAGCTAGCCTGGGAGCTAGGAACTGGATACACAGGGAGCTAGCCTGGGAGCTAGGAACTGGAGACACATGGAGCTAGCCTGGAAGCTAGGAGCTGGGGACACATGGGGCTAGCTTGGAAGCTAGGAACTGGAGACAGGGAGCTAGCCTGGGAGCTAGGAACTGGAGACACAGGAAGCTAGCCTGGAAGCTTGGAACTAGAGACACAGGGAGCTAGCCTGGGAGCTTGGAACCGGAGACACAGGGAACTAGCCTGGGAGCTAGGAACAGGAGACACAGGGAGCTAGCAACTGGATACACAGGGAGCTAGCCTGGGAGCTAGGAACTGGAGACATAGCGAGCTAGCCTGGGAGCTAGGAGCTGGGGACACACGGGGCTAGCTTGGAAGCTAGGAACTGGAGAAAGGGAGCTAGCCTGGGAGCTAGGAACTGGAGAAACAGGGACCTAGCCTGGAAGCTTGGAACTGGAGACACAAAGAGCTAGCCTGGGAGCTAGGAACAGGAGACACAGGGAGCTAGCCTGGGAGCTTGGAACTGGAGACACAGGGAGCTAGCCTGGAAGCTAAGAGC
>JANIIK010001665.1:0-43029 GCA_027704905.1 Muraenolepis orangiensis
CTAGACTGGGAGCTAGGAACTGGAGACACAAGGAGGTATTCTGGAAACTAGAAGCGTTGGGACACTGAGCTAGCCTGGGAGCTAGGAACTGGAGACACAGGGAGCAAGCCTGGGAGCTAGGAACTGGAGACACGGGAGCTAGCCTGGAAGCTAGGAGCTGGGGAAATGGAGCTAGCTCTGGAAGCTAGGAGCTGGAGACACAGGGAGCTAGCCTGGGAGCTAGGAACTGGAGACACAGGGAGCAAGCATTGGAGCTAGGAACCGGAGACACAAGGAGCTAGCTCTGGAAACTAGGAGCTGGAGACACAGGGAGCTAGCCTGGGAGCTAGGAACTAGGGACACACGGAGCTAGCCTGGAAGCTAGGAGCTGGGGACACACGGGGCTAGCTTGGAAGCTAGGATCTGGAGACAGGGAGATAGACTGGTAGCTAGGAACTGGAGACATAGAGAGCTTGCCTGGGAGCTAGGAACTGGAGACACAGGGAGCTAGCCTGGGAGCTAGTAACTGTAGACACAGGGAGCTAGCCTGGAAACTAGGAACTGGAGACACAAGGAGCTAGCCTGGGAACTTGGAACTGGAGACACAGGGAGCTAGCATGGCAGCTAGGAACCGGAGACACGAGGAGCTAGCTCTGGAAGCTAGGAGCTGGAGACACAGGGAGCTAGCCTGGAACTAGGAACTGGGGACACAGGAGCTAGCCTTGGAGCTAGGAACTGGAGACACAGGGAGCTAGTCTGGGAGCTAGGACTGGAGTCACAGGCAGCTAGCCTGGAAGCTAGAGCTGGGGACATGGAGCTAGCCTGGAAGCTAGGAGCTGGAGACACAGGGAGCTAGCCTGGGAGCTAGGAACTGGAGACACAGGGAGCTAGCCTGGGAGCTAGGAGCTGGAGACACAGGGAGCTAGCCTGGGAGCTAGGAACTGGGGACACAGGGAGCTAGCCTGGGAGGTAGGAACTGGAGACACAGGGAGCTAGCCTGGAAACTAAGAACTGGGGACACAGAGCTAGCCTTGGAGCTAGGAACTGGAGACACAGGGAGCTAGTCTGGGAGTTAGGGACTGGAGTCACAGGGATCTAGCCTGGAAGCTCGGAGCTGGGGATATGGAGCTAGCCTGAAAGCTAGGAGCTGGAGACACAGGGAGCTAGCCTGGAGCTAGGAACTGGAGACACAGGGAGCTAGACTGGGAGCTAGGAACTGGAGACACAAGGAGCTATTCTGGAAACTAGAAGCGTTGGGACACTGAGCTAGCCTGGGAGCTAGGAACTGGAGACACAGGGAGCAAGCCTGGGAGCTAGGAACTGGAGACACGGGGAGCTAGCCTGGAAGCTAGGAGCTGGGGACATGGAGCTAGCCTGGAAGCTAGGAGCTGGAGACACAGGGAGCTAGCCTGGGAGCTAGGAACTGGAGACACAGGGAGCAAGCATTGGAGCTAGGAACCGGAGACACGAGGAGCTAGCTTGGAAGCTAGGAGCTGGAGATACAGGGAGCTAGCCTGGGAGCTAGGAACTGGGGACACACGGAGCTAGCCTGGAAGCTAGGAGCTGGGGACACACAGGGCTAGCTTGGAAGCTAGGAACTGGAGACACTGGGAGCTAGGAACTGGGGACACACGGAGCTAGCCTGGAAGCTAGGAGCTGAGGACACACGGGGCTAGCTTGGAACCTAGGAACTGGAGACACTGGGAGCTAGGAACTGGAGACACAGGGAGCTAGCCTGGGAGCTAGGAACTGGGAACACATGGAGCTAGTCTGGAAGCTAGGAGATGGGGACACACGGGGCTAGCTTGGAAGCTAGGATCTGGAGACAGGGAGCTAGGACCTGGAGACACAGGGAGCTAGCCTGTGAGCTAGGAGCTGAGACACAAGGAGCTAGCCTGGATAGTAGGAACTGGAGACACAGGGAGCTAGCCTGGAAACTAGGAACTGGAGACACAGGAGCTAGCCTGGGAACTTGGAACTGGACACACAGGGAGCTAGCCTGGAAGCTAGGAGCTGGAGACACAGAGAGCTAGGAACTGGAGACACAGGGAGCTAGCCTGGGAGCTAGGAACTGGACACACAGGGAGCTAGCCTGGACGCTAGGGACTGGAGACAAAGGGAGCTAGCCTGGGAGCTAGGAACTGGAGACACAGGGAGCTAGCCTTGGAGCTAGGAACTGGAGACACGAGGAGCTAGCCTGGAAGCTAGGAACTGGAGACACACGGAGCTAGCCTGGAAGCTAGGAACTGGAGACACACGGAGCTAGCCTGGAAGCTAGGAGCTGGAGACACAGGAGCTAGCCTGGAAGCTAGGAACTGGAGACACGGGAGCTAGCCTGGGAGCTAGGAACTGGAGACACAGGGAGCTAGCCTGGAAGCTTGGAACTGGAGACACAGGGAGCTAGTCTGGGAGCTTGGAACCGGAGACACAGGGAGCTAGCCTGGGAGCTAGGAACAGGAGACACAGGGAGCTATCCTGGAAGCTTGGAACTGGAGACACAGGGAGCTAGCCTGGGAGCTTGGAACTGGAGACACAGGGAGCTAGCCTGGAAGCTAGGAACTGGAGACACAGGGATCTAGCCTGGAAGCTCGGAGCTGGGGACATGGAGCTAGCCTGGAAGCTAGGAGCTGGAGACACAGGGAGCTAGCCTGGGAGCTAGGAACTGGAGACACAGGGAGCTAGCCTGGGAGCTAGGAACTGGAGACACAGGAGCTAGCCTGGAAACTAGAAGCTGGGACACTGAGCTAGCCTGGGAGCTAGGAACTGGAGACACAGGGAGCTAGCCTGGGAGCTAGGAACTGGAGACACGGGAGCTAGCCTGGAAGCTAGGAGCTGGGGAAATGGAGCTAGCCTGGAAGCTAGGAGCTGGAGACACAGGGAGCTAGCCTGGGAGCTAGGAACTGGAGACACAGGGAGCAAGCATTGGAGCTAGGAACTGGAGACACAGGAGCTAGCTCTGGAAGCTAGGAGCTGGAGACACAGGGAGCTAGCCTGGGAGCTAGGAACTGGGACACACGGAGCTAGCCTGGAAGCTAGGAGCTGGGGACACACGGGGCTAGCTCGGAAGCTAGGATCTGGAGACAGGGAGCTAGGAACTGGAGACACAGGGAGCTAGCCTGTGAGCTAGGAGCTGAGACACAAGGAGCTAGCCTGGATAGTAGGAACTGGAGACACAGGGAGCTAGCCTGGAAACTAGGAACTGGAGACACAAGGAGCTAGCCTGGGAACTTGGAACTGGACACACAGGAGCTAGCCTGGAAGCTAGGAGCTGGAGACACAGAGAGCTAGGAACTGGAGACACAGGGAGCTAGCCTGGGAGCTAGGAACTGGACACACAGGGAGCTAGCCTGGACGCTAGGACTGGAGACAAAGGGAGCTAGCCTGGGAGCTAGGAACTGGAGACACAGGGAGCTAGCCTTGGAGCTAGGAACTGGAGACACGAGGAGCTAGCCTGGAAGCTAGGAACTGGAGACACACGGAGCTAGCCTGGAAGCTAGGAACTGGAGACACACGGAGCTAGCCTGGAAGCTAGGAGCTGGGGACACAGGGCTAGCTTGGAAGCTAGGAACTGGAGACAGGGAGCTAGCCTGGGAGCTAGGAACTGGAGACACAGGGAGCTAGCCTGGAAGCTATGAACTGGAGACACAGGGAGCTAGTCTGGGAGCTAGGAACTGGAGACACAGGGAGCTAGCCTGGGAGGTAGGAACTGGAGACACAGGGAGCTAGCCTGGAAACTAAGAACTGGGGACACAGAGCTAGCCTTGGAGCTAGGAACTGGAGACACAGGGAGCTAGTCTGGGAGTTAGGGACTGGAGTCACAGGGATCTAGCCTGGAAGCTCGGAGCTGGGGATATGGAGCTAGCCTGAAAGCTAGGAGCTGGAGACACAGGGAGCTAGCCTGGGAGCTAGGAACTGGAGACACAGGGAGCTAGACTGGGAGCTAGGAACTGGAGACACAAGGAGGTATTCTGGAAACTAGAAGCGTTGGGACACTGAGCTAGCCTGGGAGCTAGGAACTGGAGACACAGGGAGCAAGCCTGGGAGCTAGGAACTGGAGACACGGGGAGCTAGCCTGGAAGCTAGGAGCTGGGGAAATGGAGCTAGCTCTGGAAGCTAGGAGCTGGAGACACAGGGAGCTAGCCTGGGAGCTAGGAACTGGAGACACAGGGAGCAAGCATTGGAGCTAGGAACCGGAGACACAAGGAGCTAGCTCTGGAAACTAGGAGCTGGAGACACAGGGAGCTAGCCTGGGAGCTAGGAACTAGGGACACACAGAGTTAGCCTGGAAGCTAGGAGCTGGGGACACACGGGGCTAGCTTGGAAGCTAGGATCTGGAGACAGGGAGATAGACTGGTAGCTAGGAACTGGAGACATAGAGAGCTTGCCTGGGAGCTAGGAACTGGAGACACAGGGAGCTAGCCTGGGAGCTAGTAACTGTAGACACAGGGAGCTAGCCTGGAAACAAGGAACTGGAGACACAAGGAGCTAGGCTGGGAACTTGGAACTGGAGACACAGGGAGCTAGCATTGGAGCTAGGAACCGGAGACACGAGGAGCTAGCTCTGGAAGCTAGGAGCTGGAGACACAGGGAGCTTGCCTGGGAGCTAGGAACTGGGGACACAGGAAGCTAGCCTGGGAGGTAGGAACTGGAGACAGAGGGAACTAGCCTGGAAACTAAGAACTGGATACACAGAGCTAGCCTGGGAGCTAGGAACTCGAGACACAGGGAGCTAGTCTGGGAGTTAGGGACTGGAGTCACGGGGAGCTAGCCTGGAAGCTAGGAGCTGGGGACATGGAGCTAGCCTGGAAGCTAGGAGCTGGAGACACAGGGAGCTAGCCTGGGAGCTAGGAACTGGAGACACAGGGAGCAAGCATTGGAGCTAGGAACCGGAGACAAGAGGAGCTAGCTTTGGAAGCTAGGAGCTGGAGATACAGGGAGCTAGCCTGGGAGCTAGGAACTGGGGACACACGGAGCTAGCCTGGAAGCTAGGAGCTGGGGACACACAGGGCTAGCTTGGAAGCTAGGAACTGGAGACACTGGGAGCTAGGAACTGGGGACACACGGAGCTAGCCTGGAAGCTAGGAGCTGAGGACACACGGGGCTAGCTTGGAACCTAGGAACTGGAGACACTGGGAGCTAGGAACTGGAGACACAGGGAGCTAGCCTGGGAGCTAGGAACTGGGAACACATGGAGCTAGTCTGGAAGCTAGGAGATGGGGACACACGGGGCTAGCTTGGAAGCTAGGATCTGGAGACAGGGAGCTAGGAACTGGAGACACAGGGAGCTAGCCTGTGAGCTAGGAGCTGAGACACAAGGAGCTAGCCTGGATAGTAGGAACTGGAGACACAGGGAGCTAGCCTGGAAACTAGGAACTGGAGACACAAGGAGCTAGCCTGGGAACTTGGAACTGGACACACAGGGAGCTAGCCTGGAAGCTAGGAGCTGGAGACACAGAGAGCTAGGAACTGGAGACACAGGGAGCTAGCCTGGGAGCTAGGAACTGGACACACAGGGAGCAAGCCTGGACGCTAGGACTGGAGACAAAGGGAGCTAGCCTGGGAGCTAGGAACTGGAGACACAGGGAGCTAGCCTTGGAGCTAGGAACTGTAGAAACGAGGAGCTAGCCTGGAAGCTAGGAACTGGAGACACACGGAGCTAGCCTGGAAGCTAGGAACTGGAGACACACGGAGCTAGCCTGGAAGCTAGGAGCTGGGGACACACGGGGCTAGCTTGGAAGCTAGGAACTGGAGACAGGGAGCTAGCCTGGGAGCTAGGAACTGGAGACACAGGGAGCTAGCCTGGAAGCTTTGAACTAGAGACACAGGGAGCTAGTCTGGGAGCTTCGAACCGGAGACACAGGGAGCTAGCCTGGGAGCTAGGAACAGGAGACACAGGGAGCTATCCTGGAAGCTTGGAACTGGAGACACAGGGAGATAGCCTGGGAGCTTGTAACCGGAGACACAGGGAGCTAGCCTGGAAGCTAGGAACAGGAGACACAGGGATCTAGCCTGGAAGCTCGGAGCTGGGGATATGGAGCTAGCCTGAAAGCTAGGAGCTGGAGACACAGGGAGCTAGCCTGGGAGCTAGGAACTGGAGACACAGGGAGCTAGACTGGGAGCTAGGAACTGGAGACACAAGGAGGTATTCTGGAAACTAGAAGCGTTGGGACACTGAGCTAGCCTGGGAGCTAGGAACTGGAGACACAGGGAGCAAGCCTGGGAGCTAGGAACTGGAGACACGGGAAGCTATCCTGGAAGCTAGGAGCTGGGGAACATGGAGCTAGCCTGGAAGCTAGGAACTGGAGACACAGGGAGCTAGCCTGGGAGCTAGGAACTGGAGACACAAGGAGGTATTCTGGAAACTAGAAGCGTTGGGACACTGAGCTAGCCTGGGAGCTAGGAACTGGAGACACAGGGAGCAAGCCTGGGAGCTAGGAACTGGAGACACGGGGAGCTAGCCTGGAAGCTAGGAGCTGGGGAAATGGAGCTAGCTCTGGAAGCTAGGAGCTGGAGACACAGGGAGCTAGCCTGGGAGCTAGGAACTGGAGACACAGGGAGCAAGCATTGGAGCTAGGAACCGGAGACACAAGGAGCTAGCTCTGGAAACTAGGAGCTGGAGACACAGGGAGCTAGCCTGGGAGCTAGGAACTAGGGACACACAGAGTTAGCCTGGAAGCTAGGAGCTGGGGACACACGGGGCTAGCTTGGAAGCTAGGATCTGGAGACAGGGAGATAGACTGGTAGCTAGGAACTGGAGACATAGAGAGCTTGCCTGGGAGCTAGGAACTGGAGACACAGGGAGCTAGCCTGGGAGCTAGTAACTGTAGACACAGGGAGCTAGCCTGGAAACAAGGAACTGGAGACACAAGGAGCTAGGCTGGGAACTTGGAACTGGAGACACAGGGAGCTAGCATTGGAGCTAGGAACCGGAGACACGAGGAGCTAGCTCTGGAAGCTAGGAGCTGGAGACACAGGGAGCTTGCCTGGGAGCTAGGAACTGGGGACACAGGAAGCTAGCCTGGGAGGTAGGAACTGGAGACAGAGGGAACTAGCCTGGAAACTAAGAACTGGATACACAGAGCTAGCCTGGGAGCTAGGAACTCGAGACACAGGGAGCTAGTCTGGGAGTTAGGGACTGGAGTCACGGGGAGCTAGCCTGGAAGCTAGGAGCTGGGGACATGGAGCTAGCCTGGAAGCTAGGAGCTGGAGACACAGGGAGCTAGCCTGGGAGCTAGGAACTGGAGACACAGGGAGCAAGCATTGGAGCTAGGAACCGGAGACAAGAGGAGCTAGCTTTGGAAGCTAGGAGCTGGAGATACAGGGAGCTAGCCTGGGAGCTAGGAACTGGGGACACACGGAGCTAGCCTGGAAGCTAGGAGCTGGGGACACACAGGGCTAGCTTGGAAGCTAGGAACTGGAGACACTGGGAGCTAGGAACTGGGGACACACGGAGCTAGCCTGGAAGCTAGGAGCTGAGGACACACGGGGCTAGCTTGGAACCTAGGAACTGGAGACACTGGGAGCTAGGAACTGGAGACACAGGGAGCTAGCCTGGGAGCTAGGAACTGGGAACACATGGAGCTAGTCTGGAAGCTAGGAGATGGGACACACGGGGCTAGCTTGGAAGCTAGATCTGGAGACAGGGAGCTAGGAACTGGAGACACAGGGAGCTAGCCTGTGAGCTAGGAGCTGAGACACAAGGAGCTAGCCTGGATAGTAGGAACTGGAGACACAGGGAGCTAGCCTGGAAACTAGGAACTGGAGACACAAGGAGCTAGCCTGGGAACTTGGAACTGGACACACAGGGAGCTAGCCTGGAAGCTAGGAGCTGGAGATACAGAGAGCTAGGAACTGGAGACACAGGGAGCTAGCCTGGGAGCTAGGAACTGGACACACAGGGAGCTAGCCTGGACGCTAGGACTGGAGACAAAGGGAGCTAGCCTGGGAGCTAGGAACTGGAGACACAGGGAGCTAGCCTTGGAGCTAGGAACTGTAGAAACGAGGAGCTAGCCTGGAAGCTAGGAACTGGAGACACACGGAGCTAGCCTGGAAGCTAGGAACTGGAGACACACGGAGCTAGCCTGGAAGCTAGGAGCTGGGGACACACGGGGCTAGCTTGGAAGCTAGGAACTGGAGACAGGGAGCTAGCCTGGGAGCTAGGAACTGGAGACACAGGGAGCTAGCCTGGAAGCTTTGAACTAGAGACACAGGGAGCTAGTCTGGGAGCTTCGAACCGGAGACACAGGGAGCTAGCCTGGGAGCTAGGAACAGGAGACACAGGGAGCTATCCTGGAAGCTTGGAACTGGAGACACAGGGAGCTAGCCTGGGAGCTTGGAACCGGAGACACAGGGAGCTAGCCTGGAAGCTAGGAACAGGAGACACAGGGATCTAGCCTGGAAGCTCGGAGCTGGGGATATGGAGCTAGCCTGAAGCTAGGAGCTGGAGACACAGGGAGCTAGCCTGGGAGCTAGGAACTGGAGACACAGGGAGCTAGACTGGGAGCTAGGAACTGGAGACACAAGGAGGTATTCTGGAAACTAGAAGCGTTGGGACACTGAGCTAGCCTGGGAGCTAGGAACTGGAGACACAGGGAGCTAGCCTGGGAGCTAGGAACTGGAGACACGGGAGCTAGCCTGGAAGCTAGGAGCTGGGGAAATGGAGCTAGCTCTGGAAGCTAGGAACTGGAGACACAGGGAGCTAGCCTGGAGCTAGGAACTGGAGACACAGGGAGCTAGCCTGGGAGCTAGGAACTGGAGACACAGGAGCTAGCCTGGAAGCTAGGAGCTGGAGACACAGGGCTAGCTGGAAGCTAGGAACTGGAGACACTGGGAGCTAGGAACTGGGGACACACGGAGCTAGCCTGGAAGCTAGGAGCTGGAGACACAGGGCTAGCTTGGAAGCTAGGAACTGGAGACACTGGGAGCTAGGAACTGGGACACAGGAGCTAGCCTGGAAGCTAGGAGCTGAGACACAGGGGCTAGCTTGGAACTAGGAACTGGAGACACTGGGAGCTAGGAACTGGAGACACAGGGAGCTAGCCTGGGAGCTAGGAACTGGAGACACAGGAGCTAGCCTGGAAGCTAGGAGCTGGGGACACACGGGGCTAGCTTGGAAGCTAGGATCTGGAGACAGGGAGCTAGGAACTGGAGACACAGGGAGCTAGCCTGTGAGCTAGGAGCTGAGACACAAGGAGCTAGCCTGGAAGCTAGGAACTGGAGACACAGGGAGCTAGCCTGGAAACTAGGAACTGGAGACACAGGAGCTAGCCTGGGAACTTGGAACTGGAGACACAGGGAGCTAGCCTGGAAGCTAGGAGCTGGAGACACAGAGAGCTAGGAACTGGAGACACAGGGAGCTAGCCTGGGAGCTAGGAACTGGAGACACAGGGAGCTAGCCTGGACGCTAGGACTGGAGACAAGGGAGCTAGCCTGGGAGCTAGGAACTGGAGACACAGGGAGCTAGCCTTGGAGCTAGGAACTGGAGACACGAGGAGCTAGCCTGGAAGCTAGGAACTGGAGACACACGGAGCTAGCCTGGAAGCTAGGAACTGGAGACACACGGAGCTAGCCTGGAAGCTAGGAGCTGGGGACACACGGGGCTAGCTTGGAAGCTAGGAACTGGAGACAGGGAGCTAGCCTGGGAGCTAGGAACTGGAGACACAGGGAGCTAGCCTGGAAGCTTGGAACTGGAGACACAGGGAGCTAGTCTGGGAGCTTGGAACCGGAGACACAGGGAGCTAGCCTGGGAGCTAGGAACTGGAGACACAGGGAGCTAGCCTGGAAGCTAGGAACTGGAGACACAGGGAGCTAGCCTGGGAGCTAGGAACTGGAGACACAGGGAGCTAGCCTGGAAGCTAGGAACTGGAGACACAGGGAGCTAGCCTGGAAGCTAGGAGCTGGGACACAGGAGCTAGCCTGGAAGCTAGGAGCTGGAGACACAGGGAGCTAGCCTGGGAGCTAGGAACTGGAGACACAGGGAGCTAGCCTGGGAGCTAGGAACTGGAGACACAAGGAGCTATCCTGGAAACTAGAAGCTGGGACACTGAGCTAGCCTGGGAGCTAGGAACTGGAGACACAGGGAGCTAGCCTGGGAGCTAGGAACTGGAGACACGGGAGCTAGCCTGGAAGCTAGGAGCTGGGACAAGGAGCTAGCCTGGAAGCTAGGAACTGGAGACACAGGGAGCTAGCCTGGGAGCTAGGAACTGGAGACACAAGGAGCTATTCTGGAAACTAGAAGCGTGGGACACTGAGCTAGCCTGGGAGCTAGGAACTGGAGACACAGGGAGCTAGCCTGGGAGCTAGGAACTGGAGACACGGGGAGCTAGCCTGGAAGCTAGGAGCTGGGGAACATGGAGCTAGCTCTGGAAGCTAGGAGCTGGAGACACAGGGAGCTAGCCTGGGAGCTAGGAACTGGAGACACAGGGAGCAAGCATTGGAGCTAGGAACCGGAGACACAAGGAGCTAGCTCTGGAAACTAGGAGCTGGAGACACAGGGAGCTAGCCTGGGAGCTAGGAACTAGGGACACACAGAGCTAGCCTGGAAGCTAGGAGCTGGGGACACACGGGGCTAGCTTGGAAGCTAGGATCTGGAGACAGGGAGATAGACTGGTAGCTAGGAACTGGAGACATAGAGAGCTTGCCTGGGAGCTAGGAACTGGAGACACAGGGAGCTAGCCTGGGAGCTAGTAACTGTAGACACAGGGAGCTAGCCTGGAAACAAGGAACTGGAGACACAAGGAGCTAGGCTGGGAACTTGGAACTGGAGACACAGGGAGCTAGCATTGGAGCTAGGAACCGGAGACACGAGGAGCTAGCTCTGGAAGCTAGGAGCTGGAGACACAGGGAGCTTGCCTGGGAGCTAGGAACTGGGGACACAGGAAGCTAGCCTGGGAGGTAGGAACTGGAGACAGAGGGAACTAGCCTGGAAACTAAGAACTGGATACACAGAGCTAGCCTGGGAGCTAGGAACTCGAGACACAGGGAGCTAGTCTGGGAGTTAGGGACTGGAGTCACGGGGAGCTAGCCTGGAAGCTAGGAGCTGGGGACATGGAGCTAGCCTGGAAGCTAGGAGCTGGAGACACAGGGAGCTAGCCTGGGAGCTAGGAACTGGAGACACAGGGAGCAAGCATTGGAGCTAGGAACCGGAGACAAGAGGAGCTAGCTTTGGAAGCTAGGAGCTGGAGATACAGGGAGCTAGCCTGGGAGCTAGGAACTGGGGACACACGGAGCTAGCCTGGAAGCTAGGAGCTGGGACACACAGGGCTAGCTTGGAAGCTAGGAACTGGAGACACTGGGAGCTAGGAACTGGGGACACACGGAGCTAGCCTGGAAGCTAGGAGCTGAGGACACACGGGGCTAGCTTGGAACCTAGGAACTGGAGACACTGGGAGCTAGGAACTGGAGACACAGGGAGCTAGCCTGGGAGCTAGGAACTGGGAACACATGGAGCTAGTCTGGAAGCTAGGAGATGGGGACACACGGGGCTAGCTTGGAAGCTAGGATCTGGAGACAGGGAGCTAGGAACTGGAGACACAGGGAGCTAGCCTGTGAGCTAGGAGCTGAGACACAAGGAGCTAGCCTGGATAGTAGGAACTGGAGACACAGGGAGCTAGCCTGGAAACTAGGAACTGGAGACACAAGGAGCTAGCCTGGGAACTTGGAACTGGACACACAGGGAGCTAGCCTGGAAGCTAGGAGCTGGAGATACAGAGAGCTAGGAACTGGAGACACAGGGAGCTAGCCTGGGAGCTAGGAACTGGACACACAGGGAGCTAGCCTGGACGCTAGGACTGGAGACAAAGGGAGCTAGCCTGGGAGCTAGGAACTGGAGACACAGGAGCTAGCCTTGGAGCTAGGAACTGTAGAAACGAGGAGCTAGCCTGGAAGCTAGGAACTGGAGACACACGGAGCTAGCCTGGAAGCTAGGAACTGGAGACACACGGAGCTAGCCTGGAAGCTAGGAGCTGGGGACACACGGGGCTAGCTTGGAAGCTAGGAACTGGAGACAGGGAGCTAGCCTGGGAGCTAGGAACTGGAGACACAGGGAGCTAGCCTGGAAGCTAGGAACTGGAGACACAGGGAGCTAGCCTGGGAGCTAGGAACTGGAGACACAGGGAGCTAGCCTGGGAGCTAGGAACTGGAGACACAGGGAGCTAGCCTGGAAGCTAGGAACTGGAGACACAGGGAGCTAGCCTGGAAGCTAGGAGCTGGAGACAATGGAGCTAGCCTGGAAGCTAGGAACTGGAGACACAGGGAGCTAGCCTTGGAGCTAGGAACTGGAGACACAGGAGCTAGCTCTGGAAACTAGGAGCTGGAGACACAGGGAGCTAGCCTGGGAGCTAGGAACTGGGACACACGGAGCTAGCCTGGAAGCTAGGAGCTGGGACACACGGGGCTAGCTGGAAGCTAGGATCTGGAGACAGGGAGCTAGGAACTGGAGACACAGGGAGCTAGCCTGGGAGCTAGGAGCTGGAGACACAGGAGCTAGCCTGGAAGCTAGGAACTGGAGACACAGGGAGCTAGCCTGGAAACTAGGAACTGGAGACACAAGGAGCTAGCCTGGAAGCTAGGAACTGGAGACACAGGAGCTAGCCTGGAAGCTAGGAGCTGGAGACACGGAGCACTGGAGCTAGGAACTGGAGACACAGGGAGCTAGCCTGGGAGCTAGGAACTGGAGACACAGGGAGCTAGCCTGGACGCTAGGGACTGGAGACACAGGGAGCTAGCCTGGGAGCTAGGAACTGGAGACACAGGGAGCTAGCCTTGGAGCTAGGAACTGGAGACACAGGAGCTAGCCTGGAAGCTAGGAACTGGAGACACACGGAGCTAGCCTGGAAGCTAGGAACTGGAGACACACGGAGCTAGCCTGGAAGCTAGGAGCTGGGACACACAGGGCTAGCTTGGAAGCTAGGAACTGGAGACAGGGAGCTAGCCTGGGAGCTAGGAACTGGAGACACAGGGAGCTAGCCTGGGAGCTTGGAACTGGAGACACAGGGAGCTAGCCTGGGAGCTAGGAACTGGAGACACAGGGAGCTAGCCTGGAGCTAGGAACTGGAGACACAGGGAGCTAGCCTGGGAGCTTGGAACTGGAGACACAGGGAGCTAGCCTGGAAGCTAGGAACTGGAGACACAGGGAGCTAGCCTGGAAGCTAGGAACTGGAGACACAGGGAGCTAGCCTGGAAGCTAGGAACTGGAGACACAGGGAGCTAGCCTGGAGCTAGGAGCTGGAGACACAGGAGCTAGCCTGGAAGCTAGGAACTGGAGACACAAGGAGCTATTCTGGAAGCTAGAAGCTGGGGACACTGGAGCTAGCCTGGAAGCTAGGAGCTGGAGACACAGCGAGCTAGCCTGGGAGCTAGGAACTGGAGACACATGGAGCTAGCCTGGGAGCTAGGAACTGGAGACACAGGGAGCTAGCCTGGAAGCTAGGAACTGGAGACACAGGGAGCTAGCCTGGGAGCTAGGAACTGGAGACACAGGGAGCTAGCCTGGGAGCTAGGAACTGGAGACACAGGGAGTTAGCCTGGGAGCTTGGAACTGGAGACACAGGGAGCTAGCCTGGAAGCTTGGAACTGAGACACAGGGAGCTAGCCTGGGAGCTTGGAACCGGAGACACAGGGAGCTAGCCTGGGAGCTAGGAACTGGAGACACAGGGAGCTAGCCTGGGAGCTAGGAACAGGAGACACAGGGAGCTAGCCTGGGAGCTAGCAACTGAGACACAGGGAGCTAGACTGGGAGCTAGGAACTGGAGACACTGGGAGCTAGGAACTGGACACACAGGGAGCTAGCCTGGGAGCTAGGAAATGGAGACACAGGGAGCTAGCCTGGGAGCTAGGAACTGGAGACACAGGGAGCTAGCCTGGAAGCTAGGAGCTGGGGACATGGAGCTAGCCTGGAAGCTAGGAGCTGGAGACACAGGGAGCTAGCCTGGGAACTTGGAACTGGAGACACAGGGGCTAGCCTGGAAGCTAGGAGCTGGAGACACAGGGAGCTAGCCTGGGAGCTAGGACTGGAGACACAAGGAGCTATTCTGGAAGCTAGAAGCTGGGGACACAGAGCTAGCCTGGAAGCTAGGAGCTGGAGCACAGGGAGCTAGCCTGGGAGCTAGGAACTGGAGACACAGGGAGCTAGCCTGGGAGCTAGGAACTGGAGACACAGGGAGCTAGCCTGGGAGCTAGGAACTGGAGACACACGGAGCTAGCCTGGAAGCTAGGAACTGGAGACACACGGAGCTAGCCTGGAAGCTAGGAGCTGGGGACACATGGGGCTAGCTTGGAAGCTAGGAACTGGAGACAGGGAGCTAGCCTGGGAGCTAGGAACTGGAGACACAGGGAGCTAGCCTGGACGCTTGGAACTGGAGACACAGGGAGCTAGCCTGGGAGCTTGGAACCGGAGACACAGGGAGCTAGCCTGGGAGCTAGGAACTGGAGACACAGGGAGCTAGCCTGGAAGCTAGGAACTGGAGACACAGGGAGCTAGCCTGGGAGCTAGGAACTGGAGACACAGGGAGCTAGCCTGGAAGCTAGGAACTGGAGACACAGGGAGCTAGTCTGGGAGCTTGGAACTGGAGACACAGGGAGCTAGCCTGGGAGCTAGGAACTGGAGACACAGGGAGCTAGCCTGGAAGCTAGGAACTGGAGACACAGGGAGCTAGCCTGGGAGCTTGGAACCGGAGACACAGGGAGCTAGCCTGGAAGCTAGGAACAGGAGACACAGGGAGCTAGCCTGGAAGCTCGGAGCTGGGGACATGGAGCTAGCCTGGAAGCTAGGAGCTGGAGACACAGGGAGCTAGCCTGGGAGCTAGGAACTGGAGACACAGGAGGTAGTCTGGAAACTTGAAGCGTGGGACACTGAGCTAGCCTGGGAGCTAGGAACTGGAGACACAGGGAGCTAGCCTGGGAGCTAGGAACTGGAGACACGGGAGCTAGCCTGGAAGCTAGGAGCTGGGGAACATGGAGCTAGCCTGGAAGCTAGGAGCTGGAGACACAGGGAGCTAGCCTGGGAGCTAGGAACTGGAGACACAGGGAGCAAGCATTGGAGCTAGGAACTGGAGACACAGGAGCTAGCTCTGGAAGCTAGGAGCTGGAGACACAGGGAGCTAGCCTGGGAGCTAGGAACTGGGACACACGGAGCTAGCCTGGAAGCTAGGAGCTGGGGACACACGGGGCTAGCTCGGAAGCTAGGATCTGGAGACAGGGAGCTAGGAACTGGAGACACAGGGAGCTAGCCTGTGAGCTAGGAGCTGAGACACAAGGAGCTAGCCTGGATAGTAGGAACTGGAGACACAGGGAGCTAGCCTGGAAGCTAGGAACTGGAGACACAGGGAGCTAGCCTGGGAACTTGGAACTGGAGACACAGGAAGCTAGCCTGGAAGCTAGGAGCTGGAGACACAGAGAGCTAGGAACTGGAGACACAGGGAGCTAGCCTGGGAGCTAGGAACTGGACACACAGGGAGCTAGCCTGGACGCTAGGAACTGGAGACAAAGGGAGCTAGCCTGGGAGCTAGGAACTGGAGACACAGGGAGCTAGCCTTGGAGCTAGGAACTGGAGACACGAGGAGCTAGCCTGGAAGCTAGGAACTGGAGACACACGGAGCTAGCCTGGAAGCTAGGAACTGGAGACACACGGAGCTAGCCTGGAAGCTAGGAGCTGGGGACACACAGGGCTAGCTTGGAAGCTAGGAACTGGAGACAGGGAGCTAGCCTGGGAGCCTGGAACTGGAGACACAGGGAGCTAGCCTGGAAGCTTGGAACTAGAGACACAGGGAGCTAGCCTGGGAGCTTGGAACCGGAGACACAGGGAGCTAGCCTGGGAGGTAGGAACTGGAGACACAGGGAGCTAGCCTGGAAACTAAGAACTGGGGACACAGAGCTAGCCTTGGAGCTAGGAACTGGAGACACAGGGAGCTAGTCTGGGAGTTAGGGACTGGAGTCACAGGGATCTAGCCTGGAAGCTCGGAGCTGGGGATATGGAGCTAGCCTGAAAGCTAGGAGCTGGAGACACAGGGAGCTAGCCTGGGAGCTAGGAACTGGAGACACAGGGAGCTAGACTGGGAGCTAGGAACTGGAGACACAAGGAGGTATTCTGGAAACTAGAAGCGTTGGGACACTGAGCTAGCCTGGGAGCTAGGAACTGGAGACACAGGGAGCAAGCCTGGGAGCTAGGAACTGGAGACACGGGGAGCTAGCCTGGAAGCTAGGAGCTGGGGAAATGGAGCTAGCTCTGGAAGCTAGGAGCTGGAGACACAGGGAGCTAGCCTGGGAGCTAGGAACTGGAGACACAGGGAGCAAGCATTGGAGCTAGGAACCGGAGACACAAGGAGCTAGCTCTGGAAACTAGGAGCTGGAGACACAGGGAGCTAGCCTGGGAGCTAGGAACTAGGGACACACAGAGTTAGCCTGGAAGCTAGGAGCTGGGGACACACGGGGCTAGCTTGGAAGCTAGGATCTGGAGACAGGGAGATAGACTGGTAGCTAGGAACTGGAGACATAGAGAGCTTGCCTGGGAGCTAGGAACTGGAGACACAGGGAGCTAGCCTGGGAGCTAGTAACTGTAGACACAGGGAGCTAGCCTGGAAACAAGGAACTGGAGACACAAGGAGCTAGGCTGGGAACTTGGAACTGGAGACACAGGGAGCTAGCATTGGAGCTAGGAACCGGAGACACGAGGAGCTAGCTCTGGAAGCTAGGAGCTGGAGACACAGGGAGCTTGCCTGGGAGCTAGGAACTGGGGACACAGGAAGCTAGCCTGGGAGGTAGGAACTGGAGACAGAGGGAACTAGCCTGGAAACTAAGAACTGGATACACAGAGCTAGCCTGGGAGCTAGGAACTCGAGACACAGGGAGCTAGTCTGGGAGTTAGGGACTAGAGTCACGGGGAGCTAGCCTGGAAGCTAGGAGCTGGGGACATGGAGCTAGCCTGGAAGCTAGGAGCTGGAGACACAGGGAGCTAGCCTGGGAGCTAGGAACTGGAGACACAGGGAGCAAGCATTGGAGCTAGGAACCGGAGACAAGAGGAGCTAGCTTTGGAAGCTAGGAGCTGGAAATACAGGGAGCTAGCCTGGGAGCTAGGAACTGGGGACACACGGAGCTAGCCTGGAAGCTAGGAGCTGGGGACACACAGGGCTAGCTTGGAAGCTAGGAACTGGAGACACTGGGAGCTAGGAACTGGGGACACACGGAGCTAGCCTGGAAGCTAGGAGCTGAGGACACACGGGGCTAGCTTGGAACCTAGGAACTGGAGACACTGGGAGCTAGGAACTGGAGACACAGGGAGCTAGCCTGGGAGCTAGGAACTGGGAACACATGGAGCTAGTCTGGAAGCTAGGAGATGGGGACACACGGGGCTAGCTTGGAAGCTAGGATCTGGAGACAGGGAGCTAGGAACTGGAGACACAGGGAGCTAGCCTGTGAGCTAGGAGCTGAGACACAAGGAGCTAGCCTGGATAGTAGGAACTGGAGACACAGGGAGCTAGCCTGGAAACTAGGAACTGGAGACACAAGGAGCTAGCCTGGGAACTTGGAACTGGACACACAGGGAGCTAGCCTGGAAGCTAGGAGCTGGAGACACAGAGAGCTAGGAACTGGAGACACAGGGAGCTAGCCTGGGAGCTAGGAACTGGACACACAGGGAGCAAGCCTGGACGCTAGGGACTGGAGACAAAGGGAGCTAGCCTGGGAGCTAGGAACTGGAGACACAGGGAGCTAGCCTTGGAGCTAGGAACTGTAGAAACGAGGAGCTAGCCTGGAAGCTAGGAACTGGAGACACACGGAGCTAGCCTGGAAGCTAGGAACTGGAGACACACGGAGCTAGCCTGGAAGCTAGGAGCTGGGGACACACGGGGCTAGCTTGGAAGCTAGGAACTGGAGACAGGGAGCTAGCCTGGGAGCTAGGAACTGGAGACACAGGGAGCTAGCCTGGAAGCTTTGAACTAGAGACACAGGGAGCTAGTCTGGGAGCTTCGAACCGGAGACACAGGGAGCTAGCCTGGGAGCTAGGAACAGGAGACACAGGGAGCTATCCTGGAAGCTTGGAACTGGAGACACAGGGAGCTAGCCTGGGAGCTTGTAACCGGAGACACAGGGAGCTAGCCTGGAAGCTAGGAACAGGAGACACAGGGATCTAGCCTGGAAGCTCGGAGCTGGGATATGGAGCTAGCCTGAAAGCTAGGAGCTGGAGACACAGGGAGCTAGCCTGGGAGCTAGGAACTGGAGACACAGGGAGCTAGACTGGGAGCTAGGAACTGGAGACACAAGGAGGTATTCTGGAAACTAGAAGCGTTGGGACACTGAGCTAGCCTGGGAGCTAGGAACTGGAGACACAGGGAGCAAGCCTGGGAGCTAGGAACTGGAGACACAGGGAGCTATCCTGGAAGCTAGGAGCTGGGGAAATGGAGCTAGCTCTGGAAGCTAGGAACTGGAGACACAGGGAGCAAGCATTGGAGCTAGGAACCGGAGACACAAGGAGCTAGCTCTGGAAACTAGGAGCTGGAGACACAGGGAGCTAGCCTGGGAGCTAGGAACTAGGGACACACGGAGTTAGCCTGGAAGCTAGGAGCTGGGGACACACGGGGCTAGCTCGGAAGCTAGGATCTGGAGACAGGGAGCTAGGAACTGGAGACACACGGAGCTAGCCTGGAAGCTAGGAGCTGGGGACACACGGGGCTAGCTTGGAAGCTAGGAACTGGAGACAGGGAGCTAGCCTGGGAGCTAGGAACTGGAGACACAGGGAGCTAGCCTGGAAGCTTTGAACTAGAGACACAGGGAGCTAGCTGGGAGCTTGAACCGGAGACACAGGGAGCTAGCCTGGGAGCTAGGAACAGGAGACACAGGGAGCTATCCTGGAAGCTTGGAACTGGAGACACAGGGAGCTAGCCTGGGAGCTTGGAACCGGAGACACAGGGAGCTAGCCTGGAAGCTAGGAACAGGAGACACAGGGATCTAGCCTGGAAGCTCGGAGCTGGGGACATGGAGCTAGCCTGAAAGCTAGGAGCTGGAGACACAGGGAGCTAGCCTGGGAGCTAGGAACTGGAGACACAGGGAGCTAGACTGGGAGCTAGGAACTGGAGACACAAGGAGGTATTCTGGAAACTAGAAGCGTGGGACACTGAGCTAGCCTGGGAGCTAGGAACTGGAGACACAGGGAGCAAGCCTGGGAGCTAGGAACTGGAGACACGGGGAGCTATCCTGGAAGCTAGGAGCTGGGGAACATGGAGCTAGCTCTGGAAGCTAGGAACTGGAGACACAGGGAGCAAGCATTGGAGCTAGGAACCGGAGACACAGGAGCTAGCTCTGGAAACTAGGAGCTGGAGACACAGGGAGCTAGCCTGGGAGCTAGGAACTAGGGACACACGGAGCTAGCCTGGAAGCTAGGAGCTGGGGACACACGGGGCTAGCTCGGAAGCTAGGATCTGGAGACAGGGAGCTAGGAACTGGAGACACAGGGAGCTAGCCTGTGAGCTAGGAGCTGAGACACAAGGAGCTAGTCTGGATAGTAGGAACTGGAGACACAGGGAGCTAGCCTGGAAACTAGGAACTGGAGACACAAGGAGCTAGCCTAGGAACTTGGAACTGGACACACAGGAAGCAAGCCTGGAAGCTAGGAGCTGGAGACACAGAGAGCTAGGAACTGGAGACACAGGGAGCTAGCCTGGGAGCTAGGAACTGGACACACAGGGAGCTAGCCTGGACGCTAGGGACTGGAGACAAAGGGAGCTAGCCTGGGAGCTAGGAACTGGAGACACAGGGAGCTAGCCTTGGAGCTAGGAACTGTAGAAACGAGGAGCTAGCCTGGAAGCTACGAACTGGAGACACACGGAGCTAGCCTGGAAGCTAGGAACTGGAGACACACGGAGCTAGCCTGGAAGCTAGGAGCTGGGGACACACAGGGCTAGCTTGGAAGCTAGGAACTGGAGACAGGGAGCTAGCCTGGGAGCTGGAACTGGAGACACAGGGAGCTAGTCTGGGAGCTTGGAACCGGAGACACAGGGAGCTAGCCTGGGAGCTAGGAACAGGAGACACAGGGAGCTAGCCTGGAAGCTTGGAACTGGAGACACAGGGAGCTAGCCTGGGAGCTTGGAACCGGAGACACAGGGAGCTAGCCTGGAAGCTAGGAACAGGAGACACAGGGAGCTAGCCTGGAAGCTAGGAACTGGAGACACAGGGAGCTAGCCTGGAAACTAGGAAATGGAGACACAGGGAGCTAGCCTGGATGCTGGGAGCTGGAGACACAAGGAGCTAGCCTGGAACTAGGAACTGGAGACACAAGGAGCTATTCTGGAAGCTAGAAGCTGGGGACACTGAGCTAGCCTGGAAGCTAGGAGCTGGAGACATAGCGAGCTAGCCTGGGAGGTAGGAAATGGAGACACATGGAGCTAGCCTGGGAGCTTGAACTGGAGACACAGGGAGCTAGCCTGGAAGCTTGGAACTGGAGACACAGGGAGCTAGCCTGGGAGCTAGGAACTGGAGACACAGGGAGTTAGCCTGGGAGCTTGGAACTGGAGACACAGGGAGCTAGCCTGGAAGCTTGGAACTGAAGACACAGGGAGCTAGTCTGGGAACTTGGAACCGGAGACACAGGGAGCTAGCCTGGGAGCTAGGAACTGGAGACACAGGGAGCTAGCCTGGGAGCTAGGAACAGGAGACACAGGGAGCTAGCCTGGGAGCTAGCAACTGAGACACAGGGAGCTAGACTGGGAGCTAGGAACTGGAGACACTGGGAGCTAGGAACTGGACACACAGGGAGCTAGCCTGGGAGCTAGGAAATGGAGACACAGGGAGCTAGCCTGGGAGCAAGGAACTGGAGACACAGGGAGCTAGCCTGGAAGCTAAGAGCTGGGGACATGGAGCTAGCCTGGAAGCTAGGAGCTGGAGACACAGGGAGCTAGCTTGGGAACTTGGAACTGGAGACACAGGGGGCTAGCCAGGAAGCTAGGAGCTGGAGACACAGGGAGCTATCCTGGGAGCTAGGACTGGAGAAACAAGGAGCTATTTTGGAAGCTAGAAGCTGGGGACACAGAGCTAGCCTGGAAGCTAGGAGCTGGAGCAATAGTGAGCTAGCCTGGGAGCTAGGAATTGGAGACACAGGGAGCTAGCCTGGGAGCTAGGAACTGGATACACAGGGAGCTAGCCTGGGATCTAGGAAATGGAGACACACGGAGCTAGCCTGGAAGCTAGGAACTAGAGACACACGGAGCTAGCCTGGAAGCTAGGAGCTGGGGACACATGGGGCTAGCTTGGAAGCTAGGAACTGGAGACAGGGAGCTAGCCTGGGAGCTAGGAACTGGAGACACAGGGAGCTAGTCTGGACGCTTTGAACTGGAGACACAGGGAGCTAGCCTGGGAGCTTGGAACCGGAGACACAGGGAGCTAGCCTGGGAGCTAGGAACAGGAGACACAGGGAGCTAGCCTGGAAGCTAAGAACTGGAGACACAGGGAGCTAGCCTGGGAGCTTGGAACCGGAGACACGGGGAGCTAGCCTGGGAGATAGGAACAGGAGACACAGGGAGCTAGCCTGGGAGCTAGGAACTGGAGACACAAGGAGCTAGCCTGGAAACTAGGAAATGGAGACACAGGGAGCTAGCCTGGAAGCTGGGAGCTGGAAACACAAGGAGCTAGCCTGGAAACTAGGAACTGGAGACACAAGGAGCTATTCTGGAAGCTACAAGCTGGGGACACTGAGCTAGCCTGGAAGCTAGGAGCTGGAGACATAGCGAGCTAGCCTGGGAGGTAGAAATGGAGACACAGGGAGCTAGCCTGGGAGCTAGGAACTGGAGACACAGGGAGCTAGCCTGGGAGCTAGGAACTGGAGACACAGGGAGCTAGCCTGGAAGCTTGGAACTGGAGACACAGGGAGCTAGCCTGGAAGCTAGGAGCTGGGGACACACGGGGCTAGCTTGGAAGCTAGGATCTGGAGACAGGGAGCTAGGAACTGGAGACACAGTGAGCTAGCCTGGGAGCTAGCAACAGAGACACAGGGAGCTAGCCTGGGAGCTAGGAACTGGAGACACAGGGAGCTAGCCTGGAAGCTAGGAGTTGGGACACAGGGGCTAGCCTGGAAGCTAGGAGCTGGAGACACAGGGAGCTAGCCTGGGAGCTAGGAACTGGAGACACAGGGAGCTAGCCTGGACGCTAGGACTGGAGACAAAGGGAGCTAGCCTGGGAGCTAGGAACTGGAGACACAGGGAGCTAGCCTTGGAGCTAGGAACTGGAGAAACGAGGAGCTAGCCTGGAAGCTAGGAACTGGAGACACACGGAGCTAGCCTGGAAGCTAGGAACTGGAGACACACGGAGCTAGCCTGGAAGCTAGGAGCTGGGGACACACGGGGCTAGCTTGGAAGCTAGGAACTGGAGACACAGGGAGCTAGCCTGGAAGCTTTGAACTAGAGACACAGGGAGCTAGCCTGGGAGCTTGGAACCGGAGACACAGGGAGCTAGCCTGGGAGCTAGGAACAGGAGACACAGGGAGCTATCCTGGAAGCTTGGAACTGGAGACACAGGGAGCTAGCCTGGGAGCTTGGAACCGGAGACACAGGGAGCTAGCCTGGAAGCTAGGAACAGGAGACACAGGGAGCTAGCCTGGAAACTAGGAAATGGAGACACAGGGAGCTAGCCTGGAAGCTGGGAGCTGGAGACACAAGGAGCTAGCCTGGAAACTAGGAACTGGAGACACAAGAAGCTATTCTGGAAGCTAGAAGCTTGGGACACTGAGCTAGCCTGGAAGCTAGGAACTGGAGACATAGCGAGCTAACCTGGGAGGTAGGAAAGGGAGACACAGGGAGCTAGCCTGGGAGCTTCGAACTGGAGACACAGGGAGCTAGCCTGGGAGCTTGGAACCGGAGACACAGGGAGCTTGCCTGGGAGCTAGGAACAGGAGACACAGGGAGCTAGCCTGGGAGCTAGGAACTGGAGTCACAGGGAGTTAGCCTGGGAGCTTGGAACTGGAGACACAGGGAGCTAGCCTGGAAGCTTGGAACTGAAGACACAGGGAGCTAGCCTGGGAGCTTGGAACAGGAGACACAGGGAGCTAGCCTGGGAGCTAGGAACTGGAGACACAGGGAGCTAGCCTGGGAGCTAGGAACAGGAGACACAGGGAGCTAGCCTGGGAGCTAGCAACTGAGACACAGGGAGCTAGCCTGGGAGCTAGGAACTGGAGACACTGGGAGCTAGGAACTGGACACACAGGGAGCTAGCCTGGGAGCTAGGAAATGGAGACACAGGGAGCTAGCCTGGGAACTAGGAACTGGAGACACAGGGAGCTAGTCTGGAAGCTAGAGCTGGGGACATGGAGCTATTCTGGAAGCTAGGAGCTGGAGACACAGGGAGCTAGCCTGGGAAGCTTGGAACTGGAGACACAGGGAGCTAGCCTGGGAGCTAGGAACTGGAGTCACAGGGAGCTAGCCTGGGAGCTTGGAACTGGAGACACAGGGAGCTAGCCTGGAAGCTTGGAACTGGAGACACAGGGAGCTAGCCTGGGAGCTTGGAACAGGAGACACAGGGAGCTAGCCTGGGAGCTAGGAACTGGAGACACAGGGAGCTAGCCTGGGAGCTAGGAACAGGAGACACAGGGAGCTAGCCTGGGAGCTAGCAACTGAGACACAGGGAGCTAGCCTGGGAGCTAGGAACTGGAGACACTGGGAGCTAGGAACTGGACACACAGGGAGCTAGCCTGGGAGCTAGGAAATGGAGACACAGGGAGCTAGCCTGGGAGCTAGGAACTGGAGACACAGGGAGCTAGCCTGGAAGCTAGGAGCTGGGACATGGAGCTATTCTGGAAGCTAGGAGCTGGAGACACAGGGAGCTAGCCTGGGAACTTGGAACTGGAGACACAGGGAGCTAACCTGGAAGCTAGGAGCTGGGGACAAGGGGCTAGCCGGAAGCTAGGAGCTGGAGACACAGGGAGCTAGCCTGGGAGCTAGGAACGGAGACACAGGGAGCTAGCCTGGGAGCTAGGAACTGGAGACACAGGGAGCTAGCCTGGGAGCTAGGAACTGGAGACACAGGGAGCTAGCCTGGGAGCTAGGAACTGGAGACACAGGGAGCTAGCCTGGAAGCTTGGAACTGGAGACACAGGGAGCTAGCCTGGAGCTGGAACTGGAGACACAGGAGCTAGCCTGGGAGCTAGGAACTGGAGACACAGGGAGCTAGCCTGGGAGCTAGGAACTGGAGACACAGGGAGCTAGCCTGGGAGCTAGCAACAGAGACACAGGGAGCTAGCCTGGGAGCTAGGAACTGGAGACACAGGGAGCTAGCCTGGGAACATGGAACTGGAGACACAGGGAGCTAGCCTGGAAGCTAGGAGTTGGGGACAAGGGGCTAGCCAGGAAGCTAGGAGCTGGAGACACAGGGAGCTATCCTGGGAGTTAGGAACTGGAGACACAGGGAGCTAGCCTGGAAGCTAGGAGCTGGGGAAAAGGAGCTTGCCAGGAAGCTAGGAGCTGGAGACACAGGGAGCTAGCCTGGGAGCTAGAAACTGGAGACACAGGGAGCTAGACTGGGAGCTAGGAACTGGGGACAAGGAGCTAGCCTGGAAGCTAGGAGCTGGAGACACAGGGAGCTAGCCTGGAAGCTAGGAGCTGGGGACAAGGGGCTAGCCAGGATACTAGGAGCTGGAGACACAGGGAGCTATCCTGGGAGCTAGGAACTGGAGACACAAGGAGCTATTCTGGAAGCTAGAATCTGGGGACACTGAGCTTGCCTGGGAGCTAGGAACAGGAGACACAGGGAGCTAGCCTGGGAGCTAGGAACTGGAGACACAGGGAGCTAGCCTGGAAGCTTGGAACTGGAGACACAGGGAGCTAGCCTGGGAGCTTGGAACCGGAGACACAGGGAGCTAGCCTGGGAGCTAGGAACTGGAGACACAGGGAGCTAGCCTGGGAGCTTGGAACTGGAGACACAGGAGCTAGCCTGGAAGCTAGGAGCTGGAGACACAGAGAGCTAGGAACTGGAGACACAGGGAGCTAGCCTGGGAGCTAGGAACTGGAGACACAGGGAGCTAGCCTGGACGCTAGGACTGGAGACACAGGGAGCTAGCCTGGGAGCTAGGAACTGGAGACACAGGAGCTAGCCTGGAGCTAGGAACTGGAGACACAGGAGCTAGCCTGGAAGCTAGGAACTGGAGACACAGGGAGCTAGCCTGGAAGCTTGGAACTGGAGACACAGGGAGCTAGCCTGGGAGCTAGGAACTGGAGACACAGGGAGCTAGCCTGGGAGCTAGGAACTGGAGACACAGGGAGCTAGCCTGGGAGCTAGGAACTGGAGACACAGGGAGCTAGCCTGGAAGCTAGGAACTGGAGACACAGGGAGCTAGCCTGGGAGCTAGGAACAGGAGACACAGGGAGCTAGCCTGGGAGCTAGCAACTGAGACACAGGGAGCTAGACTGGGAGCTAGGAACTGGAGACACTGGGAGCTAGGAACTGGACACACAGGGAGCTAGCCTGGGAGCTAGGAAATGGAGACACAGGGAGCTAGCCTGGGAGCAAGGAACTGGAGACACAGGGAGCTAGCCTGGAAGCTAAGAGCTGGGGACATGGAGCTAGCCTGGAAGCTAGGAGCTGGAGACACAGGGAGCTAGCTTGGGAACTTGGAACTGGAGACACAGGGGGCTAGCCAGGAAGCTAGGAGCTGGAGACACAGGGAGCTATCCTGGGAGCTAGGACTGGAGAAACAAGGAGCTATTCTGGAAGCTAGAAGCTGGGGACACAAAGCTAGCCTGGAAGCTAGGAGCTGGAGCCATAGTGAGCTAGCCTGGGAGCTAGGAATTGGAGACACAGGGAGCTAGCCTGGGAGCTAGGAACTGGATACACAGGGAGCTAGCCTGGGATCTAGGAAATGGAGACACACGGAGCTAGCCTGGAAGCTAGGAACTAGAGACACACGGAGCTAGCCTGGAAGCTAGGAGCTGGGGACACATGGGGCTAGCTTGGAAGCTAGGAACTGGAGACAGGGAGCTAGCCTGGGAGCTAGGAACTGGAGACACAGGGAGCTAGTCTGGACGCTTTGAACTGGAGACACAGGGAGCTAGCCTGGGAGCTTGGAACCGGAGACACAGGGAGCTAGCCTGGGAGCTAGGAACAGGAGACACAGGGAGCTAGCCTGGAAGCTAAGAACTGGAGACACAGGGAGCTAGCCTGGGAGCTTGGAACCGGAGACACGGGGAGCTAGCCTGGGAGATAGGAACAGGAGACACAGGGAGCTAGCCTGGGAGCTAGGAACTGGAGACACAAGGAGCTAGCCTGGAAACTAGGAAATGGAGACACAGGGAGCTAGCCTGGAAGCTGGGAGCTGGAAACACAAGGAGCTAGCCTGGAAACTAGGAACTGGAGACACAAGGAGCTATTCTGGAAGCTACAAGCTGGGGACACTGAGCTAGCCTGGAAGCTAGGAGCTGGAGACATAGCGAGCTAGCCTGGGAGGTAGAAAATGGAGACACAGGGAGCTAGCCTGGGAGCTAGGAACTGGAGACACAGGGAGCTAGCCTGGGAGCTAGGAACTGGAGACACAGGGAGCTAGCCTGGAAGCTTGGAACTGGAGACACAGGGAGCTAGCCTGGAAGCTAGGAGCTGGGGACACACGGGGCTAGCTTGGAAGCTAGGATCTGGAGACAGGGAGCTAGGAACTGGAGACACAGTGAGCTAGCCTGGGAGCTAGCAACAGAGACACAGGGAGCTAGCCTGGGAGCTAGGAACTGGAGACACAGGGAGCTAGCCTGGAAGCTAGGAGTTAGGGACAAGGGGCTAGCCAGGAAGCTAGGAGCTGGAGACACAGGGAGCTATCCTGGGAGTTAGGAACTGGAGACACAGGGAGCTAGCCTGGAAGCTAGGAGCTGGGGAAAAGGAGCTTGCCAGGAAGCTAGGAGCTGGAGACACAGGGAGCTAGCCTGGACGCTAGGGACTGGAGACAAAGGGAGCTAGCCTGGGAGCTAGGAACTGGAGACACAGGGAGCTAGCCTTGGAGCTAGGAACTGGAGAAACGAGGAGCTAGCCTGGAAGCTAGGAACTGGAGACACACGGAGCTAGCCTGGAAGCTAGGAACTGGAGACACACGGAGCTAGCCTGGAAGCTAGGAGCTGGGGACACACGGGGCTAGCTTGGAAGCTAGGAACTGGAGACACAGGGAGCTAGCCTGGAAGCTTTGAACTAGAGACACAGGGAGCTAGCCTGGGAGCTTGGAACCGGAGACACAGGGAGCTAGCCTGGGAGCTAGGAACAGGAGACACAGGGAGCTATCCTGGAAGCTTGGAACTGGAGACACAGGGAGCTAGCCTGGGAGCTTGGAACCGGAGACACAGGGAGCTAGCCTGGAAGCTAGGAACAGGAGACACAGGGAGCTAGCCTGGAAACTAGGAAATGGAGACACAGGGAGCTAGCCTGGAAGCTGGGAGCTGGAGACACAAGGAGCTAGCCTGGAAACTAGGAACTGGAGACACAAGAAGCTATTCTGGAAGCTAGAAGCTTGGGACACTGAGCTAGCCTGGAAGCTAGGAACTGGAGACATAGCGAGCTAACCTGGGAGGTAGGAAAGGGAGACACAGGGAGCTAGCCTGGGAGCTTGGAACTGGAGACACAGGGAGCTAGCCTGGGAGCTTGGAACTGGAGACACAGGGAGCTAGCCTGGAAGCTTGGAACTGGAGACACAGGGAGCTAGCCTGGGAGCTTGGAACGGAGACACAGGGAGCTAGCCTGGGAGCTAGGAACTGGAGACACAGGGAGCTAGCCTGGGAGCTAGGAACAGGAGACACAGGGAGCTAGCCTGGGAGCTAGCAACTGAGACACAGGGAGCTAGCCTGGGAGCTAGGAACTGGAGACACTGGGAGCTAGGAACTGGACACACAGGGAGCTAGCCTGGAGCTAGGAATGGAGACACAGGGAGATAGCCTGGGAGCTAGGAACTGGAGACACAGGGAGCTAGTCTGGAAGCTAAGAGCTGGGGACATGCAGCTATTCTGGAAGCTAGGAGCTGGAGACACAGGGAGCTAGCCTGGGAACTTGGAACTGGAGACACAGGGAGCTAACCTGGAAGCTAGGAGCTGGGGACAAGGGGCTAGCCAGGAAGCTAGGAGCTGGAGACACAGGGAGCTAGCCTGGGAACATGGAACTGGAGACACAGGGAGCTAGCCTGGGAGCTTGGAACTGGAGACACAGGGAACTAGCCTGGAAGCTTGGAACTGGAGACACAGGGAGCTAGCCTGGGAGCTTGGAACCGGAGACACAGGGAGCAAGCCTGGGAGCTAGGAACTGGAGACACAGGGAGCTAGCCTGGGAGCTAGGAACAGGAGAAACAGGGAGCTATCCTGGGAGCTAGGACTGGAGACACAAGGAGCTATTCTGGAAGCTAGAAGCTGGGACACAGGAGCTAGCCTGGAAGCTAGGAGCTGGAGCCATAGGGAGCTAGCCTGGGAGCTAGGAACTGGAGACACAGGGAGCTAGCCTGGGAGCTAGGATCTGGATACACAGGGAGCTAGCCTGGGATCTAGGAACTGGAGACACACGGAGCTAGCCTGGAAGCTAGGAACTGGAGACACACGGAGCTAGCCTGGAAGCTAGGAGCTGGGGACACATGGGGCTAGCCTGGAAGCTAGGAACTGGAGACAGGGAGCTAGCCTGGGAGCTAGGAACTGGAGACACAGGGAGCTAGTCTGGACGCTTGAACTGGAGACACAGGGAGCTAGCCTGGGAGCTTGGAACCGGAGACACAGGGAGCTAGCCTGGGAGCTAGGAACAGGAGACACAGGGAGCTAGCCTGGGAGCTAGGAACTGGAGACACAGGGAGCTAGCCTGGGAGCTAGGAACAGGAGACACAGGGAGCTAGCCTGGAAGCTAGGAACTGGAGACACAGGGAACTAGCCTGGAAGCTTGGAACTGGAGACACAGGGAGCTAGCCTGGGAGCTTGGAACCGGAGACACAGGGAGCTAGCCTGGGAGCTAGGAACTGGAGACACAGGGAGCTAGCCTGGGAGCTAGGAACAGGAGACACAGGGAGCTAGCCTGGGAGCTAGCAACAGAGACACAGGGAGCTAGCCTGGGAGCTAGGAACTGGAGACACAGGGAGCTAGCCTGGGAACATGGAACTGGAGACACAGGGAGCTAGCCTGGAAGCTAGGAGTTGGGACAAGGGGCTAGCCAGGAAGCTAGGAGCTGGAGACACAGGGAGCTATCCTGGGAGTTAGGAACTGGAGACACAGGGAGCTAGCCTGGAAGCTAGGAGCTGGGGAAAAGGAGCTTGCCAGGAAGCTAGGAGCTGGAGACACAGGGAGCTAGCCTGGGAGCTAGAAACTGGAGACACAGGGAGCTAGACTGGGAGCTAGGAACTGGGGACAAGGAGCTAGCCAGGAAGCTAGGAGCTGGAGACGCAGGGAGCTAGCCTGGAAGCTAGGAGCTGGGGACACAGGGGCTAGCCTGGAAGCTAGGAGCTGGAGACACAGGGGCTAGCCTGGGAGCTAGGAACGGGAGACACAAGGAGCTATTCTGGAAGCTAGAATCTGGGACACTGAGCTAGCCTGGGAGCTAGGAACAGGAGACACAGGGAGCTAGCCTGGGAGCTAGGAACTGGAGACACAGGGAGCTAGCCTGGGAGCTAGGAACAGGAGACACAGGGAGCTAGCCTGGAAGCTAGGAACTGGAGACACAGGGAGCTAGCCTGGGAGCTTGGAACCGGAGACACAGGGAGCTAGCCTGGGAGCTAGGAACAGGAGACACAGGGAGCTAGCCTGGGAGCTAGGAACTGGAGACACAAGGAGCTAGCCTGGAAACTAGGAAATGGAGACACAGGGAGCTAGCCTGGAAGCTGGGAGCTGGAGACACAAGGAGCTAGCCTGGAAACTAGGAACTGGAGACACAAGGAGCTATTCTGGAAGCTACAGCTGGGACACTGAGCTAGCCTGGAAGCTAGGAGCTGGAGACATAGCGAGCTAGCCTGGGAGGTAGAAAATGGAGACACAGGGAGCTAGCCTGGGAGCTAGGAACTGGAGACACAGGGAGCTAGCCTGGGAGCTAGGAACTGGAGACACAGGGAGCTAGCCTGGAAGCTTGGAACTGGAGACACAGGGAGCTAGCCTGGAAGCTAGGAGCTGGGACACACGGGGCTAGCTTGGAAGCTAGGATCTGGAGACAGGGAGCTAGGAACTGGAGACACAGTGAGCTAGCCTGGGAGCTAGCAACAGAGACACAGGGAGCTAGCCTGGGAGCTAGGAACTGGAGACACAGGGAGCTAGCCTGGAAGCTAGGAGTTAGGGACAAGGGGCTAGCCAGGAAGCTAGGAGCTGGAGACACAGGGAGCTATCCTGGGAGTTAGGAACTGGAGACACAGGGAGCTAGCCTGGAAGCTAGGAGCTGGGGACAAGGAGCTTGCCAGGAAGCTAGGAGCTGGAGACACAGGGAGCTAGCCTGGACGCTAGGGACTGGAGACACAGGGAGCTAGCCTGGGAGCTAGGAACTGGAGACACAGGGAGCTAGCCTTGGAGCTAGGAACTGGAGAAACGAGGAGCTAGCCTGGAAGCTAGGAACTGGAGACACACGGAGCTAGCCTGGAAGCTAGGAACTGGAGACACACGGAGCTAGCCTGGAAGCTAGGAGCTGGGGACACACGGGGCTAGCTTGGAAGCTAGGAACTGGAGACACAGGGAGCTAGCCTGGAAGCTTTGAACTAGAGACACAGGGAGCTAGCCTGGGAGCTTGGAACCGGAGACACAGGGAGCTAGCCTGGGAGCTAGGAACAGGAGACACAGGGAGCTATCCTGGAAGCTTGGAACTGGAGACACAGGGAGCTAGCCTGGGAGCTTGGAACCGGAGACACAGGGAGCTAGCCTGGAAGCTAGGAACAGGAGACACAGGGAGCTAGCCTGGAAGCTGGGAGCTGGAGACACAAGGAGCTAGCCTGGAAACTAGGAACTGGAGACACAAGGAGCTATTCTGGAAGCTAGAAGCTTGGGACACTGAGCTAGCCTGGAAGCTAGGAACTGGAGACACAGCGAGCTAACCTGGGAGGTAGGAAAGGGAGACACAGGGAGCTAGCCTGGGAGCTTCGAACTGGAGACACAGGGAGCTAGCCTGGGAGCTTGGAACCGGAGACACAGGGAGCTTGCCTGGGAGCTAGGAACTGGAGACACAGGGAGCTAGCCTGGGAGCTAGGAACTGGAGTCACAGGGAGTTAGCCTGGGAGCTTGGAACTGGAGACACAGGGAGCTAGCCTGGAAGCTTGGAACTGAAGACACAGGGAGCTAGCCTGGGAGCTTGGAACAGGAGACACAGGGAGCTAGCCTGGGAGCTAGGAACTGGAGACACAGGGAGCTAGCCTGGAAGCTAGGAGCTGGGAAAAGGAGCTTGCCTGGAAGCTAGGAGCTGGAGACACAGGGAGCTAGCCTGGGAGCTTGGAACCGGAGACACAGGGAGCTAGCCTGGGAGCTAGGAACAGGAGACACAGGGAGCTATCCTGGAAGCTTGGAACTGGAGACACAGGGAGCTAGCCTGGGAGCTTGGAACCGGAGACACAGGGAGCTAGCCTGGAAGCTAGGAACAGGAGACACAGGGAGCTAGCCTGGAAGCTAGGAGCTGGAGACACAAGGAGCTAGCCTGGAAACTAGGAACTGGAGACACAAGGAGCTATTCTGGAAGCTAGAAGCTGGGACACGGAGCTAGCCTGGAAGCTAGGAACTGGAGACACAGCGAGCTAGCCTGGGAGCTAGGAAAGGGAGACACAGGGAGCTAGCCTGGGAGCTTGGAACTGGAGACACAGGGAGCTAGCCTGGGAGCTTGGAACTGGAGACACAGGGAGCTAGCCTGGGAGCTAGGAACAGGAGACACAGGGAGCTAGCCTGGGAGCTAGGAACTGGAGACACAGGGAGCTAGCCTGGGAGCTTGGAACTGGAGACACAGGGAGCTAGCCTGGAAGCTTGGAACTGGAGACACAGGGAGCTAGCCTGGGAGCTAGGAACTGGAGACACAGGGAGCTAGCCTGGGAGCTAGGAACTGGAGACACAGGGAGCTAGCCTGGAAGCTAGGAGCTGGGAAAAGGAGCTTGCCAGGAAGCTAGGAGCTGGAGACACAGGGAGCTAGCCTGGACGCTAGGGACTGGAGACAAAGGGAGCTAGCCTGGGAGCTAGGAACTGGAGACACAGGGAGCTAGCCTTGGAGCTAGGAACTGGAGAAACGAGGAGCTAGCCTGGAAGCTAGGAACTGGAGACACACGGAGCTAGCCTGGAAGCTAGGAACTGGAGACACACGGAGCTAGCCTGGAAGCTAGGAGCTGGGGACACACGGGGCTAGCTTGGAAGCTAGGAACTGGAGACACAGGGAGCTAGCCTGGAAGCTTGAACTAGAGACACAGGGAGCTAGCCTGGGAGCTTGGAACCGGAGACACAGGGAGCTAGCCTGGGAGCTAGGAACAGGAGACACAGGGAGCTATCCTGGAAGCTTGGAACTGGAGACACAGGGAGCTAGCCTGGGAGCTTGGAACCGGAGACACAGGGAGCTAGCCTGGAAGCTAGGAACAGGAGACACAGGGAGCTAGCCTGGAAACTAGGAAATGGAGACACAGGGAGCTAGCCTGGAAGCTGGGAGCTGGAGACACAAGGAGCTAGCCTGGAAACTAGGAACTGGAGACACAAGAAGCTATTCTGGAAGCTAGAAGCTTGGGACACTGAGCTAGCCTGGAAGCTAGGAACTGGAGACATAGCGAGCTAACCTGGGAGGTAGGAAAGGGAGACACAGGGAGCTAGCCTGGGAGCTTCGAACTGGAGACACAGGGAGCTAGCCTGGGAGCTTGGAACCGGAGACACAGGGAGCTTGCCTGGGAGCTAGGAACAGGAGACACAGGGAGCTAGCCTGGGAGCTAGGAACTGGAGTCACAGGGAGTTAGCCTGGGAGCTTGGAACTGGAGACACAGGGAGCTAGCCTGGAAGCTTGGAACTGAAGACACAGGGAGCTAGCCTGGGAGCTTGGAACAGGAGACACAGGGAGCTAGCCTGGGAGCTAGGAACTGGAGACACAGGGAGCTAGCCTGGGAGCTAGGAACAGGAGACACAGGGAGCTAGCCTGGGAGCTAGCAACTGAGACACAGGGAGCTAGCCTGGGAGCTAGGAACTGGAGACACTGGGAGCTAGGAACTGGACACACAGGGAGCTAGCCTGGGAGCTAGGAAATGGAGACACAGGGAGATAGCCTGGGAGCAAGGAACTGGAGACACAGGGAGCTAGCCTGGAAGCTAGGTACTGGAGACATGGGAGCTAGCCTGGAAGCTAGGAGCTGGGGACATGGAGCTAGCCTGGAAGCTATGAGCTGGAGACACAGGGAGCTAGCCTGGAAGCTAGGAACCGGAGACACGAGGAGCTAGCCTGGAAGCTAGGAGCTGGAGACACAGGGAGCTAGCCTGGGAGCTAGGAACTGGAGACACAGGGAGCTAGCCTGGGAGGTAGGAACTGGAGACACAGGGAGCTAGCCTGGAAACTAAGAACTGGGGACACAGAGCTAGCCTTGGAGCTAGGAACTGGAAACACCAGGGGCGGAGCCAGGTCATTTTCAGGGGGTGGCACAGGGGTGACAACAGTTAACTTAGGGGGGCCAGCTAAAAGTGACCCCAAAAAAATTGCCGTAAAAAATTAAGGCCGCCACCGACGTCTCACATCAACATTTAGACTACTAAGTGGAAATAGTTACTTTTCTTAAATTGTACAGTTACACAGTGTATTTATGTCTTATTCATCATATTTTTGTTGGCTACATTAACTCTTTCACTGTGTAAGGAAGGTGCATGACCTTTTCATTTTGCACTGTCAACATTAAAATTCTGCTTGACATGTCCCCTTGTTTATGATATTCTCATCAACATCTGCCATTAGTGGTCTTTATGAAATTGTGTCGCTGGCGACATGCGGCCATTCTTCTAAGAGATTAACGTTACGTGATACAGATTCTCTAGCTCAGTAGCTGAAGCACACATTGATTGACATCACTAAGAGCCAATGAAATTGCGGAGGCACACACGGGATGGCCAATCCGATTGCTTCTCGATATTTTCACAACATCTACTGATTGACAGCACTCAACACCCAATGGGCGTTTGGGGGGGCACACAGGGTGGCCAATCAGATCACAGGGGGGCGGGTGCCACCCTGTGCCACCCTTTAGCTCCGCCCTGGGAAACACAGGGAGCTAGTCTGGGAGTTAGGGACTGGAGTCACAGGGATCTAGCCTGGAAGCTCGGAGCTGGGGATATGGAGCTAGCCTGGAAGCTAGGAGCTGGAGACACAGGGAGCTAGCCTGGGAGCTAGGAACTGGAGACACAGGGAGCTAGCCTGGGAGCTAGGAACTGGAGACACAAGGAGCTAGCCTGGAAACTAGAAGCTGGGACACAGGAGCTAGCCTGGGAGCTAGGAACTGGAGACACAGGGAGCTAAGCCTGGGAGCTAGGAACTGGAGACACAGGGAGCTAGCCTGGAAGCTAGGAACTGGGGACACAGGAGCTAGCTCTGGAAGCTAGGAGCTGGGGACACACGGGGCTAGCTTGGAAGCTAGGATCTGGAGACAGGGAGCTAGCCTGGTAGCTAGGAACTGGAGACATAGAGAGCTTGCCTGGGAGCTAGGAACTGGAGACACAGGGAGCTAGCCTGGGAGCTAGTAACTGTAGACACAGGGAGCTAGCCTGGAGCTAGGAACTGGAGACACAGGGAGCTAGCCTGGGAGCTAGGACTGGAGACACGGGGAGCTAGCCTGGAAGCTAGGAGCTGGGGACATGGAGCTAGCCTGGAAGCTATGAGCTGGAGACACAGGGAGCTAGCCTGGGAGGTAGGAACTGGAGACACAGGGAGCTAGCCTGGGAGTTAGGTACTGGAGACATGGGAGCTAGCCTGGAAGCTAGGAGCTGGGGACATGGAGCTAGCCTGGAAGCTATGAGCTGGAGACACAGGGAGCTAGCATTGAAGCTAGGAACCGGAGACACGAGGAGCTAGCTCTGGAAGCTAGGAGCTGGAGACACAGGGAGCTAGCCTGGGAGCTAGGAACTGGGGACACAGGGAGCTAGCCTGGGAGGTAGGAACTGGAGACACAGGGAGCTAGCCTGGAAACTAAGAACTGGGGACACAGAGCTAGCCTTGGAGCTAGGAACTGGAGACACAGGGAGCTAGTCTGGGAGTTAGGGACTGGAGTCACAGGGATCTAGCCTGGAAGCTCGGAGCTGGGGATATGGAGCTAGCCTGAAAGCTAGGAGCTGGAGACACAGGGAGCTAGCCTGGGAGCTAGGAACTGGAGACACAGGGAGCTAGACTGGGAGCTAGGAACTGGAGACACAAGGAGGTATTCTGGAAACTAGAAGCGTTGGGACACTGAGCTAGCCTGGGAGCTAGGAACTGGAGACACAGGGAGCAAGCCTGGGAGCTAGGAACTGGAGACACGGGGAGCTAGCCTGGAAGCTAGGAGCTGGGGAAATGGAGCTAGCTCTGGAAGCTAGGAGCTGGAGACACAGGGAGCTAGCCTGGGAGCTAGGAACTGGAGACACAGGGAGCAAGCATTGGAGCTAGGAACCGGAGACACAAGGAGCTAGCTCTGGAAACTAGGAGCTGGAGACACAGGGAGCTAGCCTGGGAGCTAGGAACTAGGGACACACAGAGTTAGCCTGGAAGCTAGGAGCTGGGGACACACGGGGCTAGCTTGGAAGCTAGGATCTGGAGACAGGGAGATAGACTGGTAGCTAGGAACTGGAGACATAGAGAGCTTGCCTGGGAGCTAGGAACTGGAGACACAGGGAGCTAGCCTGGGAGCTAGGAACTGGAGACACAGGAGCTAGCTCTGGAAGCTAGGAGCTGGAGACACAGGGAGCTAGCCTGGGAGCTAGGAACTGGGGACACAGGAGCTAGCCTGGGAGGTAGGAACTGGAGACAGAGGGAACTAGCCTGGAAACTAAGAACTGGATACACAGAGCTAGCCTGGGAGCTAGGAACTCGAGACACAGGGAGCTAGTCTGGGAGTTAGGACTGGAGTCACGGGGAGCTAGCCTGGAAGCTAGGAGCTGGGGACATGGAGCTAGCCTGGAAGCTAGGAGCTGGAGACACAGGGAGCTAGCCTGGGAGCTAGGAACTGGAGACACAGGGAGCAAGCATTGGAGCTAGGAACCGGAGACAAGGGAGCTAGCTTGGAAGCTAGGAGCTGGAGATACAGGGAGCTAGCCTGGGAGCTAGGAACTGGGACACACGGAGCTAGCCTGGAAGCTAGGAGCTGGGACACACGGGGCTAGCTTGGAAGCTAGGATCTGGAGACAGGGAGATAGACTGGTAGCTAGGAACTGGAGACATAGAGAGCTTGCCTGGGAGCTAGGAACTGGAGACACAGGGAGCTAGCATTGAAGCTAGGAACCGGAGACACAGGAGCTAGCTCTGGAAGCTAGGAGCTGGAGACACAGGGAGCTAGCCTGGGAGCTAGGAACTGGGGACACAGGGAGCTAGCCTGGGAGGTAGGAACTGGAGACACAGGGAGCTAGCCTGGAAGCTAGGAACTGGGGACACAGGAGCTAGCCTGGAGCTAGGAACTGGAGACACAGGGAGCTAGCCTGGGAGCTAGGAACTGGAGACACAGGGAGCTAGCCTGGAGCTAGGAACTGGAGACACTGGAGCTAGCCTGGAAGCTAGGAGCTGGAGACACAGGGAGCTAGCCTGGGAGCTAGGAACTGGAGACACAGGAGCTAGCCTGGAGCTAGGAGCTGGAGACACAGGGAGCTAGCTTGGAAGCTAGGAGCTGGAGACAGGGAGCTAGCCTGGAGCTAGGAACTGGAGACACAGGAGCTAGCCTGGGAGCTAGGAACTGGAGACACAGGGAGCTAGCCTGGGAGCTAGGAACTGGAGACACAGGGAGCTAGCCTGGAAGCTAGGAACTGGAGACACAGGAGCTAGCCTGGGAGCTAGGAACTGGAGACACAGGGAGCTAGCATTGGAGCTAGGAACCGGAGACACGAGGAGCTAGCTCTGGAAGCTAGGAGCTGGAGACACAGGGAGCTAGCCTGGGAGCTAGGAACTGGGGACACAGGGAGCTAGCCTGGGAGGTAGGAACTGGAGACACAGGGAGCTAGCCTGGAAACTAAGAACTGGGGACACAGAGCTAGCCTGGAGCTAGGAACTGGAGACACAGGGAGCTAGTCTGGGAGTTAGGGACTGGAGTCACAGGGATCTAGCCTGGAAGCTCGGAGCTGGGGACATGGAGCTAGCCTGGAAGCTAGGAGCTGGAGACACAGGGAGCTAGCCTGGGAGCTAGGAACTGGAGACACAGGGAGCTAGCCTGGGAGCTAGGAACTGGAGACACAGGGAGCTAGCCTGGGAGCTAGGAACTGGAGACACAGGGAGCTAGCCTGGGAGCTAGGAACTGGAGACACAGGAGCTAGCCTGGAAGCTAGGAACTGGAGACACAGGGAGCTAGCCTGGAAGCTAGGAACTGGAGACACAGGGAGCTAGCCTGGGAACTAGGAGCTGGAGACATGGAGCTAGCCTGGAAGCTAGGAGCTGGAGACACAGGGAGCTAGCCTGGGAGCTAGGAACTGGAGACACAGGGAGCTAGCCTGGGAGCTAGGAACTGGAGACACAAGGAGGTATTCTGGAAACTAGAAGCGTTGGGACACTGAGCTAGCCTGGGAGCTAGGAACTGGAGACACAGGGAGCAAGCCTGGGAGCTAGGAACTGGAGACACGGGGAGCTAGCCTGGAAGCTAGGAGCTGGGGAAATGGAGCTAGCTCTGGAAGCTAGGAGCTGGAGACACAGGGAGCTAGCCTGGGAGCTAGGAACTGGAGACACAGGGAGCAAGCATTGGAGCTAGGAACCGGAGACACAAGGAGCTAGCTCTGGAAACTAGGAGCTGGAGACACAGGGAGCTAGCCTGGGAGCTAGGAACTAGGGACACACAGAGTTAGCCTGGAAGCTAGGAGCTGGGGACACACGGGGCTAGCTTGGAAGCTAGGATCTGGAGACAGGGAGATAGACTGGTAGCTAGGAACTGGAGACATAGAGAGCTTGCCTGGGAGCTAGGAACTGGAGACACAGGGAGCTAGCCTGGGAGCTAGTAACTGTAGACACAGGGAGCTAGCCTGGAAACAAGGAACTGGAGACACAAGGAGCTAGGCTGGGAACTTGGAACTGGAGACACAGGGAGCTAGCATTGGAGCTAGGAACCGGAGACACGAGGAGCTAGCTCTGGAAGCTAGGAGCTGGAGACACAGGGAGCTTGCCTGGGAGCTAGGAACTGGGGACACAGGAAGCTAGCCTGGGAGGTAGGAACTGGAGACAGAGGGAACTAGCCTGGAAACTAAGAACTGGATACACAGAGCTAGCCTGGGAGCTAGGAACTCGAGACACAGGGAGCTAGTCTGGGAGTTAGGACTGGAGTCACGGGGAGCTAGCCTGGAAGCTAGGAGCTGGGGACATGGAGCTAGCCTGGAAGCTAGGAACTGGAGACACAGGGAGCAAGCATTGGAGCTAGGAACCGGAGACAAGAGGAGCTAGCTTTGGAAGCTAGGAGCTGGAGATACAGGGAGCTAGCCTGGGAGCTAGGAACTGGGGACACACGGAGCTAGCCTGGAAGCTAGGAGCTGGGACACACAGGGCTAGCTTGGAAGCTAGGAACTGGAGACACTGGGAGCTAGGAACTGGAGACACAGGGAGCTAGCCTGGAGCTAGGACTGGAGACACAGGGAGCTAGCCTGGGAGCTAGGAACTGGAGACACAGGGAGCTAGCCTGGAGCTAGGAACTGGAGACACAGGAGCTAGCCTGGGAGCTAGGAACTGGAGACACACGGAGCTAGCCTGGAAGCTAGGAACTGGAGACACACGGAGCTAGCCTGGAAGCTAGGAGCTGGGGACACAGGGCTAGCCTGGAAGCTAGGAACTGGAGACAGGGAGCTAGCCTGGGAGCTAGGAACTGGAGACACAGGGAGCTAGCCTGGAAGCTTGGAACTGGAGACACAGGGAGCTAGCCTGGGAGCTAGGAACTGGAGACACAGGGAGCTAGCCTGGGAGCTAGGAACTGGAGACACAGGGAGCTAGCCTGGAAGCTTGGAACTGGAGACACAGGGAGCTAGCCTGGGAGCTAGGAACTGGAGACACAGGGAGCTAGCCTGGAAGCTAGGAACTGGAGACACAGGGAGCTAGCCTGGGAGCTAGGAACTGGAGACACAGGGAGCTAGCCTGGAAGCTAGGAACTGGAGACACAGGGAGCTAGCCTGGAAACTAGGAACTGGAGACACAGGGAGCTAGCCTGGAAGCTAGGAACTGGAGACACAGGGAGCTAGCCTGGAAGCTAGGAACTGGAGACACAGGAGCTAGTCTGGAAGCTAGAAGCTGGGGACACTGGAGCTAGCCTGGAAGCTAGGAGCTGGAGACACAGCGAGCTAGCCTGGGAGGTAGGAACTGGAGACACAGGGAGCTAGCCTGGAGCTAGAACTGGAGACACAGGGAGCTAGCCTGGAAGCTAGGAACTGGAGACACAGGGAGCTTGCCTGGAGCTAGGAACTGGAGACACAGGGAGCTAGCCTGGGAGCTAGGAACTGGAGACACAGGGAGCTAGCCTGGGAGCTAGGAACTGGAGACACAGGGAGCTAGCCTGGAAGCTAGGAACTGGAGACACAGGGAGCTAGCCTGGGAGCTAGGAACTGGAGACACAGGGAGCTAGCCTGGGAGCTAGGAACTGGAGACACAGGGAGCTAGCCTGGGAGCTAGGAACTGGAGACACAGGGAGCTAGCCTGGGAGCTAGGAACTGGAGACACAGGGAGCTAGCCTGGAAGCTAGGAACTGGAGACACAGGGAGCTAGCCTGGACGCTAGGACTGGAGACACAGGGAGCTAGCCTGGGAGCTAGGAACTGGAGACACAGGGAGCTAGCCTTGGAAGCTAGGAACTGGAGACACAGGAGCTAGCCTGGAAGCTAGGAACTGGAGACACAGGGAGCTAGCCTGGAAGCTAGGAACTGGAGACACACGGAGCTAGCCTGGAAGCTAGGAGCTGGGGACACACGGAGCTAGCTTGGAAGCTAGGAACTGGAGACACAGGGAGCTAGCCTGGGAGCTAGGAACTGGAGACACAGGGAGCTAGCCTGGAAGCTATGAACTGGAGACACAGGGAGCTAGCCTGGGAGCTTGGAACTGGAGACACAGGGAGCTAGCCTGGGAGCTAGGAACTGGAGACACAGGGAGCTAGCCTGGAAGCTAGGAACTGGAGACACAGGGAGCTAGCCTGGGAGCTTGGAACCGGAGACACAGGGAGCTAGCCTGGAAGCTAGGAACTGGAGACACAGGGAGCTAGCCTGGAAGCTAGGAACTGGAGACACAGGGAGCTAGCCTGGAAGCTAGGAACTGGAGACACAGGGAGCTAGCCTGGAAGCTAGGAGCTGGAGACACAGGAGCTAGCCTGGAACTAGGAACTGGAGACACAAGGAGCTATTCTGGAAGCTAGAAGCTGGGACACTGAGCTAGCCTGGAAGCTAGGAGCTGGAGACATAGCGAGCTAGCCTGGGAGCTAGGAACTGGAGACACAGGGAGCTAGCCTGGGAGCTTGGAACTGGAGACACAGGGAGCTAGCCTGGAAGCTTGGAACTGGAGACACAGGGAGCTAGCCTGGGAGCTAGGAACTGGAGACACAGGGAGCTAGCCTGGGAGCTAGGAACTGGAGACACAGGGAGCTAGCCTGGGAGCTAGGAACTGGAGACACAGGGAGCTAGCCTGGAAGCTAGGAACTGGAGACACAGGGAGCTAGCCTGGGAGCTTGGAACCGGAGACACAGGGAGCTAGCCTGGAAGCTAGGAACTGGAGACACAGGGAGCTAGCCTGGAGCTAGGAACTGGAGACACAGGGAGCTAGCCTGGAAGCTAGGAACTGGAGACACAGGGAGCTAGCCTGGAAGCTAGGAACTGGAGACACAGGAGCTAGCCTGGAAGCTAGGAACTGGAGACACAGGAGCTAGCCTGGGAGCTAGGAACTGGAGACACATGGAGCTAGCCTGGGAGCTAGGAACTGGAGACACAGGGAGCTAGCCTGGAAGCTAGGAACTGGAGACACAGGGAGCTAGCCTGGGAGCTAGGAACTGGAGACACAGGGAGCTAGCCTGGGAGCTAGGAACTGGAGACACAGGGAGCTAGCCTGGGAGCTAGGAACTGGAGACACAGGGAGCTAGCCTGGAAGCTTGGAACTGGAGACACAGGGAGCTAGCCTGGGAAGCTTGGAACTGGAGACACAGGGAGCTAGCCTGGGAGCTAGGAACTGGAGACACAGGGAGCTAGCCTGGGAGCTAGGAACTGGAGACACAGGGAGCTAGCCTGGGAGCTAGGAACTGGAGACACAGGGAGCTAGCCTGGGAGCTAGGAACTGGAGACACAGGGAGCTAGCCTGGACGCTAGGACTGGAGACACAGGGAGCTAGCCTGGGAGCTAGGAACTGGAGACACAGGGAGCTAGCCTGGAGCTAGGAACTGGAGACACGAGGAGCTAGCCTGGAAGCTAGAACTGGAGACACACGGAGCTAGCCTGGAAGCTAGGAACTGGAGACACACGGAGCTAGCCTGGAAGCTAGGAGCTGGGGACACACGGGCTAGCTTGGAAGCTAGGAACTGGAGACAGGGAGCTAGCCTGGGAGCTAGGAACTGGAGACACAGGGAGCTAGCCTGGGAGCTTGGAACTGGAGACACAGGGAGCTAGCCTGGAAGCTAGGAACTGGAGACACAGGGAGCTAGCCTGGAAGCTAGGAACTGGAGACACAGGGAGCTAGCCTGGAAACTAGGAAATGGAGACACAGGGAGCTAGCCTGGAAGCTGGGAGCTGGAGACACAAGGAGCTAGCCTGGAAGCTAGGAACTGGAGACACAAGGAGCTATTCTGGAAGCTAGAAGCTGGGGACACTGAGCTAGCCTGGAAGCTAGGAGCTGGAGACATAGCGAGCTAGCCTGGGAGCTAGGAACTGGAGACACAGGGAGCTAGCCTGGGAGCTACGAACTGGAGACACAGGGAGCTAGCCTGGAAGCTGGAACTGGAGACACAGGGCGCTAGCCTGGGAGCTAGGAACTGAGACAGGGAGCTAGCCTGGGAGCTAGGAACTGGAGACACAGGGAGCTAGCCTGGGAGCTAGGAACTGGAGACACAGGGAGCTAGCCTGGAAGCTAGGAACTGAGACACAGGGAGCTAGCCTGGGAACTAGGAACGGAGACACAGGGAGCTAGCCTGGGAGCTAGGAACTGGAGACACAGGGAGCTAGCCTGGGAGCTAGGAACAGGAGACACAGGGAGCTAGCCTGGGAGCTAGCAACTGAGACACAGGGAGCTAGCCTGGGAGCTAGGAACTGGAGACACTGGGAGCTAGGAACTGGACACACAGGGAGCTAGCCTGGGAGCTAGGAAATGGAGACACAGGGAGCTAGCCTGGGAGCAAGGAACTGGAGACACAGGGAGCTAGCCTGGAAGCTAGGAGCTGGGGACATGGAGCTATGCCTGGAAGCTAGGAGCTGGAGACACAGGGAGCTAGCCTGGGAGCTAGGACTGGAGACACAAGGAGCTATTCTGGAAGCTAGAAGCTGGGGACACAGAGCTAGCCTGGAAGCTAGGAGCTGGAGACATAGTGAGCTAGCCTGGGAGCTAGGAATTGGAGACACAGGGAGCTAGCCTGGGAGCTAGGAACTGGAGACACAGGGAGCTAGCCTGGGAGCTAGGAACTGGAGACACACGGAGCTAGCCTGGAAGCTAGGAACTGGAGACACACGGAGCTAGCCTGGAAGCTAGGAGCTGGGGACACATGGGGCTAGCTTGGAAGCTAGGAACTGGAGACAGGGAGCTAGCCTGGGAGCTAGGAACTGGAGACACAGGGAGCTAGCCTGGGAGCTAGGAACTGGAGACACAGGGAGCTAGCCTGGAAGCTAGGAACTGGAGACACAGGGAGCTAGCCTGGGAGCTTGGAACTGGAGACACAGGGAGCTAGCCTGGGAGCTAGGAACAGGAGACACAGGGAGCTAGCCTGGGAGCTAGGAACTGGAGACACAGGGAGCTAGCCTGGGAGCTAGGAACTGGAGACACAGGGAGCTAGCCTGGAGCTAGGCTGGGACATGGAGCTA
>JANIIK010001666.1:0-25445 GCA_027704905.1 Muraenolepis orangiensis
ACTACTACTACCATCCACTACTTATACTACTACTACTACTCCTACTACTGCCATCCACTACTTATACTACTACTACTACTAATATTAATACTACTCCTCCTACTCATAGCTACTACTACTACTACTATTCCACTACTACTACTACTACTAGTACAACTACTACTACTACTAACACTACTAATATAAATACTACTACTACTCACAGCTACTACTACTACTATTCCACCACTACTACTTATAATACTACTAACTACTACTACTACTACTACTACTACTTATACTACTACTACTACTACTAACACTACTAATATAAATACTACTACTACTCACAGCTACTACTACTACTACTATTCCACCACTACTACTACTATTACAACTAATACTATTACAACTACAACTACTACTACTACTACTAACACTACTGATACTACTACTACTACTATTAACAACTATTACTACTACTACATCTACTACTACTACTACTCGAATTATACTACTACCACTACTACGATCTTTTAAAAACGTATTCGATTTAGACAACTTGATACCAACGTGAGGCTTTCGGAGAAATCCGGGTGATAATCCAGCATTGAGTAACACAACAGACATGGCTTGAATACAGCTTGGTCAATGAGGAGCGATTGACAGGTGAGTTCAGTGTGAAACGGCTGACAGGGAAAACACGGAGTGGCATTTCGGAACGGAGTCCGGTGACATCGCGGATCCAGGAAGCCGGCGGAGATCCAAGACTAGGAGCGGAAAGAGCTGGGTTTGACCGTGACAAGAATGTACCTATTCTACTGATTAAATATACTGACATTGTACCTATTCTACTGAGTACAAGTACTGACAATGTACCTATTAGACAAAGTACAAGTACTGACAATGTACCTATTATACTGAGTACAAGTACTGACAATGTACCTATTATACCAAGTACAAGTACTGACAATGTACCTATTATACATCATGTACTGAGTACTTCCTGTACTGACTACAGACTACAGTATCTTAGTCTTCTTCCTGCTGTAATAAAGTGATATATGATGATATATTAGTGATCAAGTCTTTCCGGCGCTGCTACGAGCGGCAGCCAGCAACAGTTGCTCCCCCTCCCCTCCTACTTTTTAGTTATTTATTCTTATATTATTGTTGTTTTTAGTATAGTTTTGTGTTAAGTAGCTGTGCAACCCTCAGCCAGCTATGTTTAGGGAAGTTTTTGCCGTGTTTCTCATTCTGGGGACACTGTTACTGAACCGCGTCTCCGTCGTGGCTCAACATTACGGCGGAGCCATTGTCTACGCGCGGAGTCATCTGTTGTCGCTACAACAGACCTCGCTGCTACGGGAGAGGCCCGACATCCCCGACCTCCCCAGGGAGCTGAGGAGGACGTACAGGGGATGCAAGGCTGGACGTAAACAGCAGGAGAGACAGCGGGAGAGGAAGCGGAGATATAAACCATATCTCCCTTCCATCACCATGGGGAACGTGAGGTCGCTAGCGAATAAGATGGACGAGCTAGCGGGCCTGGTGATGACCCAGCGGGTGTACCGGGAGAGCAGCGTGCTTTGTTTCACGGAGACGTGGCTCAACGAGGACACCCCGGACTCCAATGTTACCGTGGACGGCTTTCTGACCGTCCGGGCGGACAGGACGCACCGTGAGAGTGGCAAGAGGAAAGGTGGGGGACTTGCTATTCTCGTTAACAACAAGTGGTGTAACCCTGGACATGTTACTGTGAAGGAACGTGTGTGTAGCCCGGACATTGAACTGCTGGCCGTGAGTCTGCGGCCATACTATCTGCCGCGTGAGTTCTCCCATGTGCTTCTTGTTATTGTTTACATTCCACCGTCGGCAAACGCGGTGCTCGCGTGTGACGTCACCCATTCCGTCGTCGCGAGACTTCAGACACAGCACCCTGAAGCATTCATCGCGATATCTGGGGACTTCAACCACGTGACTCTGGCTGCAACACTGCCCACCTTCAAGCAGTTTGTGGACTGTCCCACCAGGGAAAACAAGACACTGGACCTGCTGTATGCCAATGTTAAGGAGGCATACAGCGCCACTGCCCTTCCTCCTCTTGGAAGGTCAGACCACAACCTCATCCACCTCCAGCCCCTGTATAGGCCTCTAGTACAGCGGCTGCCTGTGACCACAAGGACTGTGAGGAGATGGTCACAGGAGGCCGATGAGGACTTGCGGGGCTGCTTTGAGTCAACAGACTGGGATTTCCTCTGTGATTTGCATGGAGAGGACCTTGATGATCTCACGGAATGTATAACAGGGTACATCAACTTCTGTGTGGATAGTGTTGTTCCCATAGAGACTGTACACTGTTTCCCCAACAACAAGCCATGGGTCTCCCGAGACATCAAGGTCCTGCTCAATGAGAAGAAGAGGGCCTTCAGAGATGGGGATAGGGAGCAGATGAGGCGGGTTCAGAGGGAGCTGAAGGAGAGGATCCAGCAGGGCAAAGACAACTACAGGAGGAAGCTGGAGCACAAACTTCAGCAGAACAACCTGAAGGATGTGTGGAGTGGCATGAGGAGCATCACTGGCTACAAACAACCTGGTAGCCAGACAATAGGGGGGGGTCCTGATCGGGCCAACGAGTTGAATTTGTTTTTCAATAGATTCAATGAGTTGGCTCCGGTCTACCCCCCCTCCCCCAGCCCCTCTACAACCATTCCCCTCCAGCCCCCCAGCCCTGCTGTCCCCCCTCCCCCACCGTCCCTCTCCAGCATCAACATACCTGTTCTCTCTCCCCCACCACCACTACCTCACCCCTCCCCCATCAACACAACAGTGACTCTTCCTGCCCCCACACACGGCACACATACCTTCACAGCTGAGCAGGTGAGGAAAGTGCTGTGCAGGCTCCATCCAGGCAAGGCTGCAGGTCCTGACGGCGTCAGCCCGAGGGTCCTCAAAACATGTGCTGCCCAGCTGAGTGGAGTCCTGCAGTACATCTTCAACCTGAGCATGAGACTGGAGAGGGTCCCTGTGCTGTGGAAGACATCCTGCCTGGTGCCGGTTCCGAAAAAGGCACGTCCCAGCACCTCAAACGACTACAGACCGGTGGCGCTGACGTCCCACGTGGCGAAATCCTTTGAGAGGCTGGTCGTGACGCTTCTTCGGCCCCTGGTCAGATCATCGCTGGACCCTCTTCAGTTTGCCTACCAGCCGAAACTGGGAGTGGAGGACGCCATCATCTTCCTGCTCCATCGTGCCTACGCCCACTTGGACAGGCCCGGGAGCACTGTGAGAATAATGTTTTTCGACTTCTCCAGTGCGTTCAACACCATCCGGCCTGCCCTGCTGGGAAGTAAGCTGACGGCGATGAAGGTGGACTCTTCCCTGGTGTCCTTGATTACTGACTATTTGACGGGTCGTCCACAGTTTGTCAGACTGCAGGACTGTGTGTCTGACACTGTGGTCAGCAGCACTGGTGCTCCACAGGGAACTGTTCTTTCCCCATTCCTGTTCACCCTTTACACCTCAGACTTCCAGTACAACTCTGTGTCCTGCCATCTGCAGAAGTTCTCGGACGACTCTGCAGTTGTTGGTTGTGTCAGCGAGGGAAACGATGAGGAGTACAGGGGCGTCGTGGACTCCTTCGTTGAGTGGTGTGAGCTGAACCATATGCAGCTCAACACTGACAAGACGAAGGAGATGGTGGTGGACTTCCGCAGGAGGAAATCCACACCCACACCCATTTCCATCAAGGGTGTGTCCGCTGAAGTTGTTCAGGAATATAAATACCTGGGAGTTCATCTGGACAACAAACTGGTCTGGGCCAAGAACTCTGAGGCTGTTTACAAGAAGGGCCAGAGCCGTCTCTACTTCCTGCGGAGGCTCCGGTCCTTCAACGTTTGCAACAAGATGCTGAATGTGTTCTACCAGTCGGTGGTAGCCAGTGCCATCTTCTCCGGTGTCGTGTGCTGGGGAAGCAGGTTGAGATCAGCAGACGCCAACAAGATCAGCAAGATTGTCAGGAAGGCTGGCGCTGTCCTGGGGGTCCAGCTGGACTCCTTGTTGGTAGTGTCTGAGAGAAGGATGCTGCGCAAGCTGCGTAGTATCCTTGACAACAACTCTCACCCTCTCCATCAGGTGCTGACCTCATATAGAAGCTCCTTTAGCAACAGACTCATTCCACCCAGGTGCACCACAGAACGCCATAGGAAGTCCTTTCTTCCTGTGGCCATTAGACTCTTTAACTCATCTACCTCGGGTCGTGAGAGGGACAGTGGAGACTCAGTGACCTGAGGCCAACGTACTTATTATTATTATTTTTTGGTCAACGCACTGTAAATCATCTCATTGTAACTTTGCACTGTAAATTCTATTTCAAATCCTAATTCACTTTTCACTTTTCACATGTCACTTTTCAGTTGAGTTATTTATTAATATATTATTACTGCCAATTTGCACTATACGTATTGTTGTGTATTGTATATACCTACGTATTACTGTAATAATACTGTACATTTATCTTCATTTATCAATACATTTAGATTTCATTTAGAATTATTTTAACTATATTTTGTTTATAATAGTTTTATTTAGTTAGTTGTTGTTTTGTTTTTTAGCTTAGGTATTAGTATTTTTGTGTGTGCATTTATTCCCCCTGTGTCAACTGTTGCACCTTAATTTCCCTCGGGATTAATAAAGTAATCTGAATCTGAATCTGAATCTGAATATATATTGATGATACTTCAAAGATCAGAGTTGACTACAGTATCTTAGTCTTCTTCCTGCTGTAATAAAGTGATATATGATTATATATATGATATATATAATATATATGATCCCAGGTGTTTCCCATCATAATCAGGCCGGCTGAGGCCAATGAACACTTGGGATCTTCCCTACTTAAGACCCACGAAGACCGATGTCTTGACCACCGCGCACCTTACTGAGAACCTTATGGCTCCAACCCCCCCAGCTCCAAGGAGCTTCTCCGCCTTCCACCCTCTGGACCATCTCCCCGCGTCGACCACCCCACGTAACCTATCCTACCTTGTTGGGTTTTTTGAGTTTGTGGAGATTTGTCAGTTAAGACCTTATCCGTTATTTTGGTTGTCCTGTGTCTCTTCTTCTGGGTTCTCTGCCACATCCTAGCTCCCAGGCTAGCTCCCTGTGTCTCCAGCTCCTATCATCCTGGCTAGCTCCTTGTCCGCACTTCCTAGCTTCCAGGATAGCTCCCTGTGCCTCCAGTTCCACATTCCCAGGCTAGCTCCTTGTGTCTCCAGTTCCTAGTTTCCAGGCTAGCTCCTTGTGTCTCCAGCTCCTAGCTTCCAGGCTAGCTCCCTGTGTCTCCAGTTCCTAGCTCCCAGACAAGCTCCCTTTGTCTCCATTTTCTCGCTCCCAGTCTAGCTCGCTATTCCCAGGCTAGCTCGCCATGTCTCCAGCTCCAAGCTTCCAGGCTAGCTCAGTGTCCCCATCTTCTAGCTTCCAGAATACCTCCTTGTGTCTCCAGTTCCTAGTTTCCAGGCTAGTTCCTTGTGTCTCCAGCTCCTAACTCCCAGGCTAGCTCCCCATGTCTCTAGTTCCTAGCTCCCAGGCTAGGTCCCCACGTCTCTAGTTCCTAGCTTCCAGGCTAGCTCCTCGTGTCTCCAGTTCCTAGCTCCAAGGCTAGCTCCCTGTGTCTCCAGTTCCTAGCTCCCAGGCTAGCTCCCTGTGCCTCCAGTCCCTAGCGTCCAGGCTAGCTTCCTGTGTGTCCAGTTCCTAGCTCCCAGTGTCTCCAGTTCCTAGTTTCCAGGCTAGCTCCCTGTGTCTAAGTTCCTAGCTCCCAGGCTAGCTCCCTGTGTCTCCAGTTGCTGGCTCCCAGGCTAGCTCCCTGTGTCTCCAGTTACAAGCTTCCTGGCTAGCTCCCTGTGTTTCCAGTTCCTAGCTCCCAGGCTAGCTCCCTGTTCTCCAGTTCCTAGCTCCCAGGCTAGCTCCCTGTGTCTCCAGTTCCTAGCTCCCAGGCTAGCTCCCTGTGTCTCCAGTTCCTAGCTCCCAGGCGAGCTCCCTGTGTCTCCGGTTCCAAGCTCCCAGGCTAGCTCTCTGTGTCTCCAGTTCCAAGCTTCCAGGCTAGCTCCTGTGTCTCCAGTTCCTAGCTCCCAGGCTTGCTCCCTGTGTCTCCAGTTCCTAGCTCCCAGGCTAGCTCGCTGTGTCTCCAGTTCCTAGCTCCCAGGCTAGCTTCCTGTGTCTCCATTTCCTAGCTCCCAGGCTAGCTCGCTGTGTCTCCAGTTCCTAGCTCCCAGGCTAGCTCCTGTGTCTCCAGTTCCTAGCTCCCAGGCTAGCTCCTGTGTCTCCAGTTCCTAGCTCCCAGGCTAGCTCCCTGTGTCTCCAGTTCCTAGCTCCCAGGCTAGCTCCCTGTGTCTCATTTCCTAGCTCCAGGTTAGCTCGCTAGTGTCCAGCTCCTAGCTTCCAGGCTAGCTCCTGTGTCTCCAGTTCCTAGCTCCCAGGCTAGCTCCCTGTGTCTCCAGTTCCTAGCTCCAGGCTAGCTCCCTGTGTCTCCAGCTCCTAGCTTCCAGGCTAGCTCCCTGTGTCTCCAGTTCCTAGCTTCCAGGCTAGCTCCCTGTGTCTCCAGTTCCTAGCTCCCAGGCTAGCTCCCTGTGTCTCCAGTTCCTAGCTCCCAGGCTAGCTCCCTGTGTCTCCTGTTCCTAGCTCCCAGGCTAGCTCCCTGTGTCTCCGGTTCCAAGCTCCCAGGCTAGCTCCCTGTGTCTCCAGTTCCAAGCTTCCAGGCTAGCTCCCTGTGTCTCCAGTTCCTAGCTCCCAGGCTAGCTCCCTGTGTCTCCAGTTCCTAGCTCCCAGGCTAGCTCCCTGTGTCTCCAGTTCCTAGCTCCCAGGCTAGCTCCTGTGTCTCCAGTTCCTAGCTCCCAGGCTAGCTCCCTGTGTCTCCAGTTCCTAGCTCCCAGGCTAGCTCCCTGTGTCTCCATTTCCTAGCTCCCAGGCTAGCTCCTATGTCTCCAGTTCCTAGCTCCCAGGCTAGCTCCTGTGTCTCCAGTTCCTAGCTCCCAGGCTAGCTCCCTGTGTCTCCAGTTCCTAGCTCCCAGGCTAGCTCCCTGTGTCTCCAGTTCCTAGCTCCCAGGCTAGCTCCCTGTGTCTCCATTCCTAGCTCCCAGGCTAGCTCCTGTGTCCAGCTCCTAGCTCCAGGCTAGCTCAGTGTCCCAGCTTCTAGCTTCCAGAATAGCTCCTGTGTCTCCAGTTCCTAGCTTCCAGGCTAGCTCCTGTGTCTCCAGCTCCTAGCTTCCAGGCTAGCTCCTGTGTCTCCAGTTCCTAGCTTCCAGGCTAGCTCCTGTGTCTCCAGTTCCTAGCTCCAGGCTAGCTCCTGTGTCTCCAGTTCCTAGCTCCCAGGCTAGCTCCCTGTGTCTCCAGTTCCTAGCTCCCAGGCTAGCTCCCTGTGTCTCCAGTTCCTAGCTTCCAGGCTAGCTCCTGTGTCTCCAGTTCCTAGCTCCCAGGCTAGCTCCCTGTCTCCAGTTCCTAGCTTCCAAGCTAGCCCGTGTGTCCCCAGCTCCTAGCTTCCAGGCTAGCTCCGTGTCTCTCCAGTTCCTAGCTCCCAGGCTAGCTCCCTGTGTCTCCAGTTCCTAGCTCCCAGGCTAGCTCCCTGTGTCTCCAGTTCCTAGCTCCCAGGCTAGCTCCATGTCTCCAGCTCCTAGCTTCCAGACTAGCTCCTTGTGTCTCCAGTTCCTAGCTCCCAGGATTGCTCCCTGTGTCTCCAGCTCCTAGCTTCCTGGCTAGCTCCTTGTCCCAGCTCCTAGCTTCCAGTTTAGCTCCCTGTGTCTCCAGTTCCAAGTTCCCAGGCTAGCTCCCTGTGTCTCCAGCTCCTAGCTTCCAGGCTAGCTCCATGTCCCCAGCTCCTAGCTTCCAGGCTAGCTCCCTGTGTCTCCAGTTCCTAGCTCCAGGCTAGCTCCTTGTGTCTCCAGTTCCTAGCTCCCAGGCTAGCTCCCTGTGTCTCCAGCTCCTAGCTTCCAGGCTAGCTCCTTGTCTCCAGCTCCTAGCTCCCAGGCTAGCTCCTGTGTCTCCAGTTCCTAGCTCCCAGGCTAGCTCCCTGTGTCTCCAGTTCCTAGCTCCCAGGCTAGCTCCCTGTGTCTCCAGCTCCTAGCTTCCAGGCTAGCTCCTTGTCCCAGCTCCTAGCTTCCAGGCTAGCTCCCTGTGTCTCCAGTTCCTAGCTCCCAGGCTAGCTCCCTGTGTCTCCAGCTCCTAGCTTCCAGGCTAGCTCCTGTGTCCCCAGCTCCTAGCTTCCAGGCTAGCTCCCTGTGTCTCCAGTTCCTAGCTCCCAGGCTAGCTCCCTGTGTCTCCAGTTCCTAGCTCCCAGGCTAGCTCCCTGTGTCTCCAGTTCCTAGCTTCCAGGCTAGCTCCTGTGTCTCCAGCTCCTAGCTCCCAGGCTAGCTCCTGTGTCTCCGGTTCCTAGCTCCCAGGCTAGCTCCCTGTGTCTCCAGTTCCTAGCTCCAGGCTAGCTCCCTGTGTCTCCAGCTCCTAGCTTCCAGGCTAGCTCCGTGTCCCAGCTCCTAGCTTCCAGGCTAGCTCCTGTGTCTCCAGTTCCTAGCTCCCAGGCTAGCTCCCTGTGTCTCCAGTTCCTAGCTCCCAGGCTAGCTCCCTGTGTCTCCAGTTCCTAGCTTCCAGGCTAGCTCCTGTGTCTCCAGTTCCTAGCTCCCAGGCTAGCTCCCTGTGTCTCCAGTTCCTAGCTCCAGGCTAGCTCCCTGTGTCTCCAGTTCCTAGCTCCCAGGCTAGCTCCTATGTCTCCAGCTCCTAGCTCCAGGCTAGCTCCGTGTCTCCAGTTCTAGCTCCCAGGCTAGCTCCTGTGTCTCCAGTTCCTAGCTCCCAGGCTAGCTCCCTGTGTCTCCAGTTCCTAGCTCCCAGGCTAGCTCCCTGTGTCTCCAGTTCCTAGCTCCCAGGCTAGCTCCCTGTGTCTCCAGTTCCTAGCTCCCAGGCTAGCTCCCTGTGTCTCCAGTTCCTAGCTCCAGGCTAGCTCCCTGTGTCTCCAGTTCCTAGCTCCCAGGCTAGCTCCCTGTGTCTCCAGTTCCTAGCTTCCAGGCTAGCTCCCTGTGTCCCAGTTCCTAGCTCCCAGGCTAGCTCCTGTGTCTCCAGCTCCTAGCTTCCAGGCTAGCTCCTGTGTCTCCAGTTCCTAGCTTCCAGGCTAGCTCCCTGTGTCTCCAGTTCCTAGCTTCCAGGCTAGCTCCTGTGTCTCCAGCTCCTAGCTTCCAGGCTAGCTCCTGTGTCTCCAGTTCCTAGCTTCCAGGCTAGCTCCCTGTGTCTCCAGTTCCTAGCTCCCAGGCTAGCTCCCTGTGTCTCCAGTTCCTAGCTTCCAGGCTAGCTCCCTGTGTCTCCAGTTCCTAGCTCCCAGGCTAGCTCCCTGTGTCTCCAGTTCCTAGCTCCCAGGCTAGCTCCCTGTGTCTCCAGCTCCTAGCTTCCAGGCTAGCTCCAGTGTCCCCAGCTTCTAGCTTCCAGGCTAGCTCCCTGTGTCTCCAGTTCCTAGCTCCCAGGCTAGCTCCCTGTGTCTCCAGTTCCTAGCTTCCAGGCTAGCTCCCTGTGTCTCCAGTTCCTAGCTTCCAGGCTAGCTCCCTGTGTCTCCAGTTCCTAGCTCCCAGGCTAGCTCCCTGTGTCTCCAGTTCCTAGCTCCCAGGCTAGCTCCCTGTGTCTCCAGTTCCTAGCTTCCAGGCTAGCTCCTGTGTCTCCAGTTCCTAGCTCCAGGCTAGCTCCTGTGTCTCCAGTTCCTAGCTCCCAGGCTAGCTCCCTGTGTCTCCAGTTCCTAGCTCCCAGGCTAGCTCCCTGTGTCTCCAGTTCCTAGCTCCCAGGCTAGCTCCTGTGTCTCCAGTTCCTAGCTTCCAGGCTAGCTCCCTGTGTCTCCAGTTCCTAGCTCCCAGGCTAGCTCCCTGTGTCTCCAGTTCCTAGCTCCCAGGCTAGCTCCCTGTGTCTCCAGTTCCTAGCTCCCAGGCTAGCTCCCTGTGTCTCCAGTTCCTAGCTCCCAGGCTAGCTCCCTGTGTCTCCAGTTCCTAGCTCCCAGGCTAGCTCCCTGTGTCTCCAGTTCCTAGCTCCCAGGCTAGCTCCCTGTGTCTCCAGTTCCTAGCTCCCAGGCTAGCTCCTGTGTCTCCAGTTCCTAGCTCCCAGGCTAGCTCCTGTGTCTCCAGTTCCTAGCTCCCAGGCTAGCTCCCTGTGTCTCCAGTTCCTAGCTCCCAGGCTAGCTCCCTGTGTCTCCAGTTCCTAGCTCCCAGGCTAGCTCCCTGTGTCTCCAGTTCCTAGCTCCCAGGCTAGCTCGCTAGTGTCCAGCTCCTAGCTTCCAGGCTAGCTCAGTGTTCCCAGCTTCCTAGCTTCCAGAATAGCTCCCTGTGTCTCCAGTTCCTAGCTTCCAGGCTAGCTCCTGTGTCTCCAGCTCCAGCTTCCAGGCTAGCTCCCTGTGTCTCCAGTTCCTAGCTTCCAGGCTAGCTCCTTGTGTCTCCAGTTCCTAGCTCCCAGGCTAGCTCCTGTGTCTCCTGTTCCTAGCTCCCAGGCTAGCTCCCTGTGTCTCCGGTTCCAAGCTCCCAGGCTAGCTCCCTGTGTCTCCAGTTCCAAGCTTCCAGGCTAGCTCCCTGTGTCTCCAGTTCCTAGCTCCCAGGCTAGCTCCCTGTCTCCAGTTCCTAGCTTCCAGGCTAGCTCCCTGTGTCCCAGTTCCTAGCTTCCAGGCTAGCTCCTGTGTCTCCAGTTCCTAGCTCCCAGGCTAGCTCCCTGTGTCTCCAGTTCCTAGCTCCCAGGCTAGCTCCCTGTGTCTCCATTCCTAGCTCCAGGCTAGCTCCTATGTCTCCAGTTCCTAGCTTCCAGAATAGCTCCTTGTGTCTCCAGTTCCTAGCTCCCAGGATAGCTCCCTGTGTCTCCAGCTCCTAGCTTCCTGGCTAGCTCCTTGTCTCCAGCTCCTAGCTTCCAGTCTAGCTCCCTGTGTCTCCAGTTCCAAGTTCCCAGGCTAGCTCCCTGTGTCTCCAGCTCCTAGCTTCCAGGCTAGCTCCTGTGTCCCAGCTCCTAGCTTCCAGGCTAGCTCCCTGTGTCTCCAGTTCCTAGCTCCCAGGCTAGCTCCCTGTGTCTCCAGTTCCTAGCTCCCAGGCTAGCTCCCTGTGTCTCCAGTTCCTAGCTCCCAGGCTAGCTCCTGTGTCTCCAGCTCCTAGCTCCCAGGCTAGCTCCTGTGTCTCCAGTTCCTAGCTCCCAGGCTAGCTCCCTGTGTCTCCAGTTCCTAGCTCGCAGGCTAGCTCCCTGTGTCTCCAGCTCCTAGCTTCCAGGCTAGCTCCTTGTCCCCAGCTCCTAGCTTCCAGGCTAGCTCCCTGTGTCTCCAGTTCCTAGCTCCCAGGCTAGCTCCCTGTGTCTCCAGTTCCTAGCTCCCAGGCTAGCTCCCTGTGTCTCCAGTTCCTAGCTCCCAGGCTAGCTCCCTGTGTCTCCAGTTCCTAGCTCCCAGGCTAGCTCCCTGTGTCTCCAGTTCCTAGCTCCCAGGCTAGCTCCCTGTGTCTCCAGCTCCTAGCTTCCTGGCAAGCTCCTTGTCCCCAGCTCCTAGCTCCCAGGCTAGCTCCTCGTGTCTCTGGTTCCTAGCTCCCAGGCTAGCTCCCTGTGTCTCCAGTTCCTAGCTCGCAGGCTAGCTCCCTGTGTCTCCAGCTCCTAGCTTCCAGGCTAGCTCCATGTCCCCTGCTCCTAGCTTCCAGGCTAGCTCCCTGTGTCTCCAGTCCCTAACTCCCAGGCTAGCTCCCTGTGTCTCCAGTTCCAAACTCCCAGGCTAGCTCCCTGTGTCTCCAGTTCCTAGCTTCCAGGCTAGCTCCTGTGTCTCCAGTTCCTAGCTCCCAGGCTAGCTCCCTATGTCTCCAGTTCCTAGCTCCCAGGCTAGCTCCTTGTGTCTCCAGTTCCTAGCTCCCAGGCTAGCTCGCTTTATCTCCAGCTCCTAGCTTCCAGGCTAGCTCAGTGTCCCCAGCTTCTAGCTTCCAGAATAGTTCCTTGTGTCTCCATTTCCTAGTTTCCAGGCTAGCTCCTTGTGTTTCCAGTTCCTAGCTCCCAGGCTAGCTCCCTGTGTCTCCAGTTGCTAGCTCCCAGGCTAGCTCCCTGTGTCTCCAGTTCCTAGCTCCCAGGCTAGCTCCGTGTCTCTAGTTCCTAGCTTCCAAGCTAGCCCCGTCTGTCCCCAGCTCCTAGCTCCCAGCCTAGCTCCGTACGTCTCCAGCTCCTAGCTTCCAGGCTAGCTCCTGTGTCCCCAGATCCTAGCTTCCAGGCTAGCTCCCTGTGTCTCCAGCTCCTAGCTTCCAGGCTAGCTCCTGTGTCCCCAGCTCCTAGCTTCCAGGCTAGCTCCTGTGTCTCCAGCTCCTAGCTCCCAGGCTAGCTCCCAGTGTCTCCATTTCCTCGCTCCCAGTCTAGCTCGCTATTCACAGGCTAGCTCGCTATGACTCCAGCTCCTAGCTTCCAGGCTAGCTCAGTGTCCCCAGCTTCTAGCTTCCAGAATAGCCCTTGTGTCTCCAGTTCCTAGTTTCCAGGCTAGCTCCTTGTGTCTCCAGCTCCCAGCTTCCAGGCTAGCTCCCTGTGTCTCCAGTTCCTAGTTTCCAGGCTAGCTCCTTGTGTCTCCAGCTCTTAGCTCCCAGGCTAGCTCCCATGTCTCTAGTTCCTAGTTCCCAGGCTATCTCCCTGTGTCTCCAGTTCCTATCTCTCAGGCTAGCTCCCTGTGTCTCCAGTTCCTAGCTCCCAGTGTCTCAAGTTCCTAGCTCCCAGGCTAGCTTCCCGTGTCTCCAGTCCCTAACTCCCAGGCTAGCTCCCTATGTCTCCAGTTCCTAGCTCCCAGGCTAGCTCCGTGTCCCCAGTTCTTAGTTTCCAGGCTAGCTCCCTGTGTCTCCAGTTCCTATTTCCCAGGCTAGCTCCCTGTCTCCAGTTCCTACCTCCAAGGCTAGCTCCCTGTGTCTCCAGTCCCTAGCTCCCAGGCTAGCTCCCTGTGTCTCCAGTTTCTAGCTCCCAGGCTAGCTCCCTGTGTCTCCAGTTCCTAGCTCACAGGCTAGCTCCCTGTGTCTCCTGTTCCTAGCTCCCAGGCTAGCGCCCTGTGTCTCCAGTTCCTAGCTCCCAGGCTAGCTCCCTGTGTCTCCAGTTCCTAGCTCCCAGGCTAATTCAGGCTAGCTCCCTGTGTCTCCAGTTCTGAGCTCCCAGTGTCTCCAGTTCCTAGCTCCACGTATCTCCAGATCCTTGCTCCCAGTCTAGCTCCCTGTGTCTCCAGCTGCTAGCTTCCAGAGCTAGCTCCTCGTGTCTCCGGTTCCTAGCTCCCAGGCTAGCTCCCTTGTCTCCAGTTCCTAGCTCCCAGGCTAGCTCCCTGTGTCTCCAGTTTCTAGCTCCCAGGCTAGCACCCTGTGTCTCCAGTTCCTAGCTCCCAGGCTAGCTCCCTGTGTCTCCAGTTCCTAGCTCTCAGGCTAACTCCCTGTGTATCCTGTTCCTAGCTCCCATGCTAGCTCCCTGTGTCTCCAGTTTCAAGCTTCCAGGCTAGCTCCCTGTGTCTCCAGTTCCTAGCTCCCAGGCTAGCTCCCTGTGTCTCCAGTTCCCAGCTCCCAGGCTAATTCCCTGTGTGTCCATTACCTAGCTCCCAGGCTAACTCGCTATGTCTCCATCTACTAGCTTCCAGGCTAGCTCATTGTCCCCAGCTTCTAGCTTGCAGAATAGCTCCTTGTGTCTCCATTTCCTAGTTTCCAGGCTAGCTCCTTGTGTCTCCAGCTCCCAGCTTCTAGGCTATCTCCCTGTTTCTCCATTTCCTAGTTTCCAGGCTCGCTCCTTGTGTCTCCAGTTCCTAGCTCCCAGGCTAGCTCCCTGTGTCTCCAGTTGCTAGCTTCCAGGCTAGCTCCCTGTGTCTCCTGTTCCTAGCTCCCAGGCTAGCTCCCTGTGTCTCCGGTTCCAAGCTCCCAGGCTAGCTCCCTGTGTCTCTAGTTCCAAGCTTCCAGGCTAGCTCCCTGTGTCTCCAGTTCCTAGTTCCCAGGCTTGCTCCCTGTCTCCAGTTCCTAGCTTCCAAGCTAGCCCCATGTGTCCCAAGCTCCTAGCTTCCAGGCTAGCTCTATGTGTCTCCAGTTCCTAGCTCCCAGGCTAGCTCCCTTTGTATCCAGTTCCTAGCTCCCAGGCTAGCTCCCTGTGTCTCCAATTCCTAGCTCCCAGGCTAGCTCGCTATGTCTCCAGCTCCTAGCTTCCAGGCTAGCTCAGTGTCCCCAGCTTCTAGCTTCCAGAATAGCTCCTTGTTTCTCCAGTTCCCAGTTTCCAGGCTAGCTCCCTGTGTATCCTGTTCCTAGCTCCCATGCTAGCTCCCTGTGTCTCCAGTTTCAAGCTTCCAGGCTAGCTCCCTGTGTCTCCAGTTCCTAGCTCCCAGGCTAGCTCCCTGTGTCTCCAGTTCCCAGCTCCCAGGCTAATTCCCTCTGTGTCCATTACCTAGCTCCCAGGCTAACTCGCTATGTCTCCAGCTACTAGCTTCCAGGCTAGCTCATTGTCCCCAGCTTCTAGCTTGCAGAATAGCTCCTTGTGTCTCCAGTTCCAAGTTTCCAGGCTAGCTCCTTGTGTCTCCAGCTCCCAGCTTCTAGGCTAGCTCCCTGTTTCTCCATTTCCTAGATTCCAGGCTCGCTCCTTGTGTCTCCAGTTCCTAGCTCCCAGGCTAGCTCCCTGTGTCTCCAGTTGCTAGCTCCCAGGCTAGCTCCCTGTGTCTCCTGTTCCTAGCTCCCAGGCTAGCTCCCTGTGTCTCCGGTTCCAAGCTCCCAGGCTAGCTCCCTGTGTCTCTAGTTCCAAGCTTCCAGGCTAGCTCCCTGTGTCTCCAGTTCCTAGCTTCCAGGCTAGCTCTGTGTCTCCAGTTCCTAGCTCCCAGGCTAGCTCCCTGTGTATCCAGTTCCTAGCTCCCAGGCTAGCTCCCTGTGTCTCCAATTCCTAGCTCCCAGGCTAGCTCGCTATGTCTCCAGCTCCTAGCTTCCAGGCTAGCTCAGTGTCCCCAGCTTCTAGCTTCCAGAATAGCTCCTTGTTTCTCCAGTTCCCAGTTTCTAGGCTAGCTCCTTGTGTCTCCAGCTCCCAGCTTCCAGACTAGTTCCCTGTGTCTCCATTTCCTAGTTTCCAGGCTAGCTCCTTGTGTCTCCAGTTACTAGCTCCCAGACTAGCTCCATGTGTCTCCAGTTGCTAGCTCCCAGGCTAGCTCCCCGTGTCTCCTGTTCCTAGCTCCCAGGCTAGCTCCCTGTGTCTCCGGTTCCAAGCTCGAAGGCTAGCTCCCTGTGTCTCCAGTTCCAAGCTTCCAGGCTATCTCCCTGTGTCTCCAGTTCCTGGCCCTCAGTCTAGCTCCCTGTCTCCAGTTCCTGGCTTCCAAGCTAACCCTGTGTGTCCCCAGCTCCTAGCTTCCAGGCTAGCTCCGTATGTCTCCAGTTCCTAGCTCACAGGCTAGCTCCCTGTGTGTCCAGTTCCTAGCTCCCAGGCTAGCTCCCTCTGTCTCCGAATCCTAGCTCCCAGGCTAGCTCGCTATGTCTCCAGCTCCTAGCTTCCAGGCAAGCTCCCTGTGTCTCCAGTTCCAAGCTCCCAGGCTAGCTCCCTGTGTCTCCAGTTCCTAGCTCCCAGGCTAGCTCCCTGTCTCCAGTTCCTAACTTCCAAGCTAGTCCCGTATGTCCCCAGCTCCTAGCTCCCAGGCTAGCTCGCTATGTCTCCAGTTCCTAGCTCCCAGGCTAGCTCCCTGTGTATCCAGTTCCTAGCTCCCAGGCTAGCTCCCTGTGTCTCCAATTCCTAGCTCCAAGGCTAGCTCACTATGTCTCCAGCTCCTATCTTCCAGGCTAGCTCAGTGTCCCCAGCTTCTAGCTTCCAGAATAGCTCCTTGTGTCTCCAGTTCCTAGCTCCCAGGATAGCTCCCTGTGTCTCCAGCTCCTAGCTTCCTGGCTAGCTCCTTGTCCCCAGCTCCTTGCTTCCAGTTTAGCTCCCTGTGTCTCCAGTTCCAAGTTCCCAGGCTAGCTCCCTGTGTCTCCAGTTCCTAGCTCCCAGGCTAGCTCACTATGTCTCCAGCTCCTAGCTTCCAGGCTAGCTCCCTGTATCTCCAGTTCCTAGTTCTCAGGCTAGCTCCTTGTGTCTCCAGTTCCTATCTTCCTGGCTAGCTCCTTGTCCCCAGCTCCTAGCTCCCAGGCTAGCTTCTAGTGTCTCTGGTTCCTAGCTCCCAGGCTAGCTCCCTGTGTCTCCTGTTCCTTGCTCCCAGGCTAGCTCCCTGTGTCTCCGGTTCCAAGCTCCCAGGCTAGCTCCCTGTGTCTCCAGTTCCAAGCTTCCAGGCTAGCTCACTGTGTCTCCAGTTCCTAGGTCCCAGAATAGCTCCCTGTCTCCAGTTCCTAGCTTTCAAGCTAGCCCCGTGTGTCCCCAGCTCTTAGCTTCCAGGCTAGCTCCGTGCGTCTCCAGCTCCTAGCTTCCTGGCTAGCTCCTTGTCCCCAGATCCTAGCTTCCAGTCTAGCTCCCTGTGTCTCCAGCTCCTAGCTTCCTGGCTAGCTCCTTGTCCCCAGCTCCTAGCTTCCTGGCTAGCTCCTTGTCCCCAGCTCCTAGCTTCCAGGCTAGCTCCCCGTGTCTCCAGTCCCTAACTCCCAGGCTAGCTCCCTGTGCCTCCAGTTCCTAACCCCCAGGCTAGCTCCCTGTGCCTCCGGTTCCAAGCTCAAGTCAAGTCAAGACAAGTCAAGTTTATTGTCACTTCACAGTTTACAGTTTAGTATAAAGCAGTGATGTGAAATTCTTGTGTGCAATACCCGACGACAGACAGCAGTTATAGAATAAGATAAAATAAAAATAGATAAAAATAGAATAAAAAATAGAATAAAAAATAGAATAAGGAATATAAAATAAAAATGAAAAATGCAATTTATAAAATGCAAAAATCAGCACAGAAAAGAGCAATATATATATATAAATCAATGTAATAAAATATACATTGTTATATGTTATACGCCCTTGTTCAGCAGCCTGATGGCCTGACTGTGGAAGCTATCTCTAAGCCTATTTGTACGACACTTGATACTGCGGTATCGCCTGCCTGACGGTAATAGTGAGTAAAGTTCGTGGCTGGGGTGGGCAATGTCTTTTATAATTCTTTTGGCCTTGGCCACGCACCGCTGGTTGTAAATGTCCAGGAGGGAGGGGAGCTCACCTCCAACGATATACTGGGCCGTCCGCACCACCCTTTGAAGCGCTCTGCGCTCGAGTGCCGTGCAGTTCCCGTACCAGGCGGTGATACACCCTGTCAGAACACTCTCGATGGTGCCGTTGTAGAATGTTCTCAGGATGCGGGGGCCCATGCTGAATTTCTTCAGACGCCTGAGAAAATACAGGCGTTGTTGGGCCTTTTTCACCACGTGTGTGGTGTGCGTGGACCATGTGAGGTCCTCGGAGATGTGCACGCCGAGGAACTTGAAGCTGCTGACCCTCTCTACTGCAACGCCGTCGATGGAGATAGGGCTGTGCTCTCCCCTCTGCCTCCTGAAGTCCACGATCAGCTCCTTGGTCTTCTTGACGTTGAGGGCGAGGCTGTTCTCCTGGCACCACTGCTCCAGCGATCCGACCTCCACCCTGTAGGCTGTCTCGTCGTCGCCGGCGATCAGGCCCATCACTGTCGTGTCGTCAGCAAACTTGACGATGACGTTGGAGCTGTGCATAGCCATGCAGTAGCTCCCAGGCTAGCTCCCTGTGTCTCCAGTTCCAAGCTTCCTGGCTAGCTCCCTCTGTCTCCAGTTCCTTGCTCCCTGGCTAGCTTGCTATGTCTCCAGCTCCTAGCTTCCAAGCTAGCTCAGTGTCCCTAGCTTCTATCTTCCAGAATAGCTCCGTGTGTCTCCAGTTCCTAGTTTCCAGGCTAGCCCCGTGTGTCCCGAGCTCTTAGCTTCCAGGCTAGCTCTGTGCATCTCCAGCTCCTAGCTACCTGGCTAGCTCCTTGTCCCCAGATCCTAGCTTCCAGTCTAGCTCCCTGTGTCTCCAGCTCCTAGCTTCCTGGCTAGCTCCTTGTCCCCAGCTCCTAGCTTCCTGGCAAGCTCCTTGTCCCCAGCTCCTAGCTTCCTGGCTAGCTCCTTGTCCCCAGTTCCTAGCTTCCAGGCTAGCTCCCCGTGTCTCCAGTCCCTAACTCCCAGGCTAGCTCCCTGTGCCTCCAGTTCCTAACCCCCAGGCTAGCTCCCTGTGCCTCCGGTTCCAAGCTCCCAGGCTAGCTCCCTGTGTCTCCAGTTCCAAGCTTCCAGGCTAGCTCCCTGTGTCTCCTGTTCCTAGCTCCCAGGCTAGCTCCCTCTGTATCCAGTTCCTTGCTCCCAGGCTAGCTCCCTGTGTCTCCAGTTCCTTGCTCCCTGGCTAGCTCGCTATGTCTCCAGCTCCTAGCTTCCAGGCTAGCTCAGTGTCCCCAGCTTCAAGCTTCCAGAATAGCTCCGTGTGTCTCCAGTTCCTAGTTTCCAGGCTAGCTCCTTGTGTCTCCAGCTCCCAGCTTCCAGGCTAGCTCCCTGTGTCTCCAGTTCCTAGCTCCCAGGCTAGCTTCCTCTGTCTCCAGTTCCTTGCTCACAGGCTAGCTCCCTGTGTCTCCAGTTCCTTGCTCCCAGGCTAGCTTGCTATGTCTTCAGCTCCTAGCTTCCAGGCTAGCTCTGTGCGTCTCCAGCTCCTAGCTTCCTGGCTAGCTCCTTGTCCCCAGATCCTAGCTTCCATTCTAGCTCCCTGTGTCTCCAGCTCCTAGCTTCCTGGCTAGCTCCTTGTCCCCAGCTCCTAGCTTCCTGGCTAGCTCCTTGTCCCCAGCTCCTAGCTTCCAGGCTAGCTCCCCGTGTCTCCAGTCCCTAACTCCCAGGCTAGCTCCCTGTGCCTCCAGTTCCTAACCCCCAGGCTAGCTCCCTGTGCCTCCGGTTCCAAGCTCCCAGGCTAGCTCCCTGTGTCTCCAGTTCCAAGCTTCCAGGCTAGCTCCCTGTGTCTCCAGTTCCTTGCTCCCTGGATAGCTCGCTATGTCTCCAGCTCCTAGCTTCCTGGCTAGCTCAGTGTCCCCAGCTTCTAGCTTCCAGAATAGCTCCGTGTGTCTCCAGTTCCTAGTTTCCAGGCTAGCTCCTTGTGTCTCCAGCTCCCAGCTTCCAGGCTAGCTCCCTGTGTCTCAGGTTCCTAGCTCCCAGGCTAGCTCCCTCTGTCTCCAGTTCCTTGCTTCCAGGCTAGCTCCCTGTGTCTCCAGTTCCTTGCTCCCAGGCTAGCTTGCTATGTCTCCAGCTCCTAGCTTCCAGGATAGCTCAGTGTCCCCAGCTTCTAGCTTCCAGAATAGCTCTGTGTGTCTCCAGTTCCTAGCTCCCAGGCTAGCTCCTCTGTCTCCAGTTCCTTGCTCCCAGGCTAGCTCCCTGTGTCTCCAGTTCCTTGCTCCCAGGCTAGCTTGCTATGTCTCCAGCTCCTAGCTTCCTGGCTAGCTCCTTGTCCCCAGATCCTAGCTTCCATTCTAGCTCCCTGTGTCTCCAGCTCTTAGCTTCCTGGCTAGCTCCTTGTCCCCAGCTCCTAGCTACCTGGCTAGCTCCTTGTCCCCAGCTCCTAGCTTCCAGGCTAGCTCCCCGTGTCTCCAGTCCCTAACTCCCAGGCTAGCTCCCTGTGCCTCCAGTTCCTAACCCCCAGGCTAGCTCCCTGTGCCTCCGGTTCCAAGCTCCCCGGCTAGCTCCCTGTGTCTCCAGTTCCTAGCTCCCAGGCTAGCTCCCTCTGTCTCCAGTTCCTTGCTCCCAGGCTAGCTCCCTTTGTCTCCAGTTCCTTGCTCCCTGGCTAGCTCGCTATGTCTCCAGCTCCTAGCTTCCAGGCTAGCTCAGTGTCCCCAGCTTCTAGCTTCCAGAATAGCTCCGTGTGTCTACAGTTCCTAGTTTCCAGGCTAGCTCCTTGTGTCTCCAGCTCCCAGCTTCCAGGCTAGCTCCCTGTGTCTCCAGGTTCCTAGCTCCCAGGCTAGCTCCCTCTGTCTCCAGTTCCTTGCTTCCAGGCTAGCTCCCTGTGTCTCCAGTTCCTTGCTCCCAGGCTAGCTTGCTATGTCTCCAGCTCCTAGCTTCCAGGCTAGCTCAGTGTCCCCAGCTTCTAGCTTCCAGAATAGCTCTGTGTGTCTCCAGTTCCTATCTCCCAGGCTAGCTCCCTGTGTCTCCAGTTGCTAGCTCCCAAGCTAGCTCCCTGTGCCTCCGGTTCCAAGCTCCCAGGCTAGCTCCCTGTGTCTCCAGTTCCAAGCTTCCATGCTAGCTCCCTTGTCTCCAGTTCCTTGCTCCCAGGCTAGCTCGCTATGTCTCCAGCTCCTAGCTTCCAGGCTAGCTCAGTGTCCCCAGCTTCTAGCTTCCAGAATAGCTCCGTGTGTCTACAGTTCCTAGTTTCCGGGCTAGCTCCTTGTGTCTCCAGCTCCCAGCTTCCAGGCTAGCTCCCTGTGTCTCAGGTTCCTAGCTCCCAGGCTAGCTCCCTCTGTCTCCAGTTCCTTGCTCCCAGGCTAGCTCCCTGTGTCTCCAGTTCCTTGCTCCCAGGCTAGCTTGCTATGTCTCCAGCTCCTAGCTTCCAGGCTAGCTCAGTGTCCCCAGCTTCTAGCTTCCAGAATAGCTCTGTGTGTCTCCAGTTCCTATCTCCCAGGCTAGCTCCCTGTGTCTCCAGTTGCTAGCTCCCAAGCTAGCTCCCTGTGTCTCCGGTTCCAAGCTCCCAGGCTAGCTCCCTGTGTCTCCAGTTCCAAGCTTCCATGCTAGCTCCCTGTGTCTCCAGTTCCTAGGTCCCAGAATAGCTCCCTGTCTCCAGTTCCTAGCTTCCAAGCTAGCCCTGTGTGTTCCTTGCTCCTAGCTTCCAGGCTAGCTCTGTGCGTCTCCAGCTCCTAGCTTACTGGCTAGCTCCTTGTCTCCATTTCCTCGCTCCCAGTCTAGCTCGCTATTCCCAGGCTAGCTCGCTATGTCTCCAGTTCCTAGCTTCCAGGCTAGCTCAGTGTCCCCACCTTCTAGCTCCCAGTCTAGCTCACTATTCCCAGGCTAGCTCCCCATGTCTCTAGTTCCTAGCTCCCAGGCTAGCCCCCTGTGTCTCCTGTTCCTTTCTCCCAGGCTAGCTCCCTGTGTCTCCAGCTCGTAGCTCCCAGGCTAGCTCCCCACGTCTCTAGTTCCTAGCTTCCAGGCTAGCTCCTCATGACTCCAGTTCCTAGCTCCATGGATAGATCTCTGTGTCTCCAGTCCCTAGCGTCCAGGCTAGCTCTCTTTGTCTCCAGTTCCTAGCTCCCTGTGTCTCCAGTTCCTAGCTCCCATTGTCTCCAGTTCCTAGTTCCCAGGCTACCTCCCTTTGTCTCCAGTTGCTAGCTCCCAGGCTAGCTCCCTGTGTCTCCATTTCCTCGCTCCCAGTCTAGCTCGCTATTCCCAGGCTAGCTCGCTATGTCTCCAGCTCCTAGCTTCCAGGCTAGCTTAGTGTCCCCAGCTTCTAGCTTCCAGAATAGCTCCTTGTGTCTCCAGTTCCTAGTTTCCAGACTAGTCCTTGTGTCTCCAGCTCCTAGCTCCCAGGCTAGCTCTCTGTGTCTCCAGCTCGTAGCTCCCAGGCTAGCTCCCTATGTCTCTAGTTCCTAGCTCCCAGGCTAGCTCCCCACGTCTCTAGTTCCTAGCTTCCAGGCTAGCTCCCTTTGTCTCCAGTTCCTAGCTCCCAGGCTAGCTCCCTGTGTCTCCAGTTCCTAGCTCCCAGTGTCTCCAGTTCCTAGCTCCCAGGCTAGCTCCCTGTGTCTCCAGTTGCTAGCTCCCAGGCTAGCTCCCTGTGTCTCCTGTTCCTAGCTCCCAGGCTAGCTCCCTGTGTCTCCAGTTCCTAGCTCCTAGGCTAGCTCCCTGTGTCTCCGGTTCCAAGCTCCCAGGCTAGCTCCCTGTGTCTCCAGTTCCAAGCTTCCAGGCTAGCTCCCTGTGTCTCCAGTTCCTAGCTCCCAGGCTAGCTCCATTTGTCTCCAGTTCCTAGCTCCCTGTGTCTCCTGTTCCTAGCTCCCAGGCTAGCTCCCTGTGTCTCCAGTTCCAAGCTCCCAGGCTAGCTCCTAGTGTCTCCAGTTCCAAGCTTCCAGGCTAGCTCCCTGTGTATCCAGCTCCCAGCTTCTAGGCTAGCTCCCTGTGTCTCCATTTCCTAGCTTCCAGGCTAGCTCCCTGTGTCTCCAGTTCCTAGCTCCCAGGCTAGCTCCCTGTCTCCAGTTCCTAGCTTCCAAGCTAGCCCTGTGTGTCCCAACTCCTAGCTTCCAGGCTAGATCCGTGTGTCTCCAGTTCCTAGCTCCCAGGCTAGCTCCCTGTGTCTCCAGTTCCTAGCTCCCAGGCTAGCTCCCTGTGTCTCCGGTTCCAAGCTCCCAGGCTAGCTCCCTGTGTCTCCAGTTCCAAGCTTCCAGGCTAGCTCCCTGTGTCTCCAGTTCCTAGCTCCCAGGCTAGCTCCCTGTGTCTCCTGTTCCTAGCTCCCAGGCTAGCTCCCTGTGTCTCCGGTTCCAAGCTCCCAGGCTAGCTCCTTGTGTCTCCAGTTCCAAGCTTCCAGGCTAGCTCCCTGTGTCTCCAGTTCCTAGCTCCCAGGCTAATTCCCTGTGTCTCCATTACCTAGCTCCCAGGCTAACTCGCTATGTCTCCAGCTCCTAGCTTCCAGGCTAGCTCATTGTCCCCAGCTTCTAGCGTCCAGAATAGCTCCTTGTGTCTCCAGTTCCTAGCTCACAGGCTAGCTCCCTCTGTCTCCAATTCCTAGCTCCCAGGCTAGCTCGCTATGTCTCCAGCTCCTAGCTTCCAGGCTAGCTCCCTGTGTCTCCAGTTCCAAGCTCCCAGGCTAGCTCCCTGTGTCTCCTGTTCCTAGCTCCCAGGCTAGCTCCCTGTGTCTCCGGTTCCCAGCTTCCAGGCTAGCTCCCTGTGTCTCCATTTCATAGCTTCCAGGCTAGCTCATTGTGTCTCCAGTTACTAGCTCCCAGACTAGCTCCCTGTGTCTCCAGTTGCTAGCTCCCAGGCTAGCTCCCAGTGTCTCCGGTTCCAAGCTCCCAGGCTAGCTCCCTGTGTCTCCAGTTCCAAGCTTCCAGGCTAGCTCCCTGTGTCTCCAGTTCCTAGCTCCCAGGCTAGCTCCCTGTCTCCATATCCTAGCTTCCAAGCTAGCCCAGTGTGTCTCCATTTCATAGTTTCCAGGCTAGCTCCTTGTGTCTCCAGTTGCTACATCCCAGAATAGCTCCCTGTGTCTCCAGTTCCTAGCTCCCAGGCTAGCTCCCTGTGTCTCCGGTTCCAAGCTCCCAGGCTAGCTCGCTATGTCTCCAGCTCCTAGCTTCCAGGCTAGCTCATTGTCCCCAGCTTCTAGCGTCCAGAATAGCTCCTTGTGTCTCCAGTTCCTAGCTCCAGGCTAGCTCCCTCGTCTCCAGTTCCTAGCTCCCAGGCTAGCTCGCTATGTCTCCAGTTCCTAGCTTCCAGGCTAGCTCCCTGTGTCTCCTGTTCCTAGCTCCCAGGCTAGCTCCCTGTGTCTCCGGTTCCCAGCTTCCAGGCTAGCTCCCTGTGTCTCCATTTCATAGTTTCCAGGCTAGCTCCTTGTGTCTCCAGTTACTACATCCCAGAATAGCTCCCTGTGTCTCCAGTTGCTAGCGTCCAGGCTAACTCCCTGTGTCTCCAGTTCCTAGCTCACAGGCTAGCTCCCTGTCTCCAGTTCCTAGCTTCCAGGCTAGCCCCCTGTGTATCCAGTTCCTAGCTCCCAGGCTAGCTCCCTGTTTCCAGTTCTTAGCTCCCAGGCTAGCTCCCTGTGTCTCCATTCCTAGCTCTCAGCTAGCTCGCTATGTTTCCAGCTCCTAGCTTCCAGGCTAGCTCAGTGTCCCCAGCTTCTAGCTTCCAGGCTAGCTCCTTGTGTCTCCAGCTCCCAGCTTCCAGGCTAGCTCCCTGTGTCTCCATTTCCTAGTTTCCACGCTAGCTCCCTGTGTCTCCTGTTCCTAGCTCCCAGGCTAGCTCCCTGTGTCTCCGGTTCCAAGCTCCCAGGCTAGCTCCCTGTGTCTACAGTTCCAAGCTTCCAGGCTAGCTCCCTGTGTCTCCAGTTCCTAGCTCCCAGGCTAGCTCCCTGTGTCTCCTGTTCCTAGCTCCCAGGCTAGCTCCCTGTGTCTCCGGTTCCAAGCTCCCAGGCTAGCTCCTTGTGTCTCCAGTTACAAGCTTCCAGGCTAGCTCCCTGTGTCTCCAGTTCCTAGCTCCCAGGCTAATTCCCTGTGTCTCCATTACGTAGCTCCCAGGCTAACTCGCTATGTCTCCAGCTCCTAGCTTCCAGGCTAGCTCATTGTCCCCAGCTTCTAGCGTCCAGAATAGCTCCTTGTGTCTCCAGTTCCTAGTTCACAGGCTAGCTCCCTCTGTCTCCAATTCCTAGCTCCCAGACTAGCTCCCTGTGTCTCCAGTTGCTAGCTCCCAGGCTAGCTCCCAGTATCTCCGGTTCCAAGCTCCCAGGCTAGCTCCCTGTGTCTCCAGTTCCAAGCTTCCAGGCTAGCTCCCTGTGTCTCCAGTTCCTAGCTCACAGGCTAGCTCCCTGTCTCCAGATCCTAGGTTCCAAACTAGCCCAGTGTGTCCCCAGCTCCTAGCTTCCAGGCTAGCTCCCTGTGTCTCCAGTTCCAAGCTTCCAGGCTATCTCCCTGTTTCTCCAGTTCCTAGCTCCCATGCTAGCTCCCTGTCTCCAGTTTCTAGCTTCCAAGCTAGCCCTGTGTGTCCCCAGCTCCTAGCTCCCAGGCTAGCTCGCTATGTCTCCAGTTCCTAGCTCCCATGCTAGCTCCCTGTGTCTCCTGTTCCTAGCTCCCAGGCTAGCTCCCTGTGTCTCCTGTTCCTAGCTCCCAGGCTAGCTCCCTGTGTCTCCGGTTCCAAGCTCCCAGGATAGCTCCTTGTGTCTCCAGTTCCAAGCTTCCAGGCTAGCTCCCTGTGTCTCCAGTTCCTAGCTCCCAGGTTAATTCCCTGTGTCTCCATTACCTAGCTCCCAGGCTAACTCGCTATGTCTCCAGCTCCTAGCTTCCAGCCTAGTTATTGTCCCCAGCTTCTAGCGTCCAGAATAGCTCCTTGTGTCTCCAGTTCCTAGCTCACAGGCTATCTCCCTCTGTCTCCAATTCCTAGCTCCCAGGCTAGCTCGCTATGTCTACAGCTCCTGGCTTCCAGGCTAGCTCCCTGTGTCTCCAGTTCCAAGCTCCCAGGCTAGCTCTCTGTGTCTCCTGTTCCTAGCTCCCAGGCTAGCTCCCTGTGTCTCCGGTTCCCAGCTTCCAGGCTAGCTCCCTGTGTCTCCATTTCATAGTTTTCAGGCTAGCTCCTTGTTTCTCCAGTTACTAGCTCCCAGACTAGCTTCCTGTGTCTCCAGTTGCTTGCTCCCATGCTAGCTCCCTGTGTCTCCTGTTCCTAGCTCCCAGGATAGCTCCCTGTGTCTCCAGTTCCATGCTCCCAGGCTAGCTCGCTATGTCTCCAGCTCCTTGCTTCCAGGCTAGCTCCCTGTGTCTCCTGTTCCTTGCTCCCAGGCTAGCTCCCTGTGTCTCCGGTTCCCAGCTTCCAGGCTAGCTCCCTGTGTCTCCATTTCATAGTTTCCAGAATAGCTCCTTGTGTCTCCAGTTC